>PVLC010008995.1:0-55886 GCA_004027655.1 Graphiurus murinus | reverse complement strand
CAGGAGGGGGAGGAGGAGGAAAGGAGAAAGCAGCAGCAGCTGAACTGTGTATGATTATGGCAACCCTAAATTATTTCCTATACATATGAGTTTATTTTTCAGTTTTCATTATCATGGTCTTTGCTTTTTTCAAATCTTCTAGACAAATCTAAGGTCTAGGGAATCACAGAAGATAACAGTGTACCTGATTTTCCTACCTATGAGAGTAGTGGTGGAATTTTAATCTAATCCAGAATCATGGAATCCTTAACTGAATTTAAATCATTGCAGAAGACAGGATCCCCTCTGTTGGACAATGTTTTCAGAACTTTCTAGGCAAAGGAAAAAAGATCACCCTAGCCTCATAAGGTCAGTCAACTGGGACTCTACTTTTACCTTTTGAGGGTTCTTTGCTGCAGGAATAAGATAAAGGTAAGATAAATAAGATACATGGGGCAAGGAGAATCTAACAGTATGTGAACCAGTCAGTCTGTATGAAGGTCTACCTTCACCAGGGCAACACTTCTCCCAGAACCCTCATAGATACATTGTAATTTCGTCACTCTAAGATCCCTTTGTAACCCTGGAGACCATCCACTCACTCTGACAAATGACATCTGCCAGTCTTGGCCAAGAGTCCCATAACCACTTTTCCCATTGGCTGGTGATTCTGCTTCCTCCAAAAACTAAACGTCCCCTTTACATACTGCATGGATCTATACCTATGAGTTTATTTTTCAATTTTCATTATCATGGTCTTTGCTTTTTTCCAATCTTCTAGACAAATTGAATTGATTATTTTATATAGGGTTATATCAATAACCAGAAATTTCTTGTGCTTAATTACATGGGTCCAGCAGCCATAATGTCTCTCAGATAGTTTCCTTATAACCCGGTGTCATTTAGGATAATTTATTTTCTTGTCATACAGTTCTTTTTCTTAAAATGGAATGCTGAAAAAATAACACAGCTGGTAGAGTTAGCCTGGGATTATCCCACTTAGTTAGGTTTTGTAGTGAAGAGTAGCTTTGTTATTGAGTCCTTTTTAGCAAAAAATGGATTTGTGCTTAAAACAAAGTCCATTTTAAGCCAAGAAGAGCTGTATTATCTTGTAGCCTAGAGGCTTTCCTGAGCTAAGCATTCATTGCTGGATTCGAGGAGCCAAGAGTGTCCTGCAAATGTATTATTTCTCCACTAACTGAAGAAGAGAATACTAAGCAAGAACAGCCCTTAACAAAGCTGTAAACTCAAGAAAAATGTCTGAGTCCGTCTCCTCCTTTATCCTCTAGGCTGATTAGATATATCTTTACATTTTTGCAACTTTTCTGTAAGATTGTAAGCATTAATTTTTTTTAAATTAACTATACTGTGACTTTACTTATTATTAAATAAAGGTCTCAAAGGTAACCCTTACTCCTTTACTTTTCTAATGTTCTGCATCTTGTCTCTATTCACTGAAAAATATGGCCATGTTGTTTCTGCAGAAATAAAAATGTCTTTCTAGAATATAATATCTATTCATTTAATTAAAGGGACAACTTTTTGTAAATAAAATCATAAAGGTTCAAAGTCTTCTACTACTGCATCTCCCAACCCTAGCATCTAATATATATTATCAAGTGCTAATAATGTGCTAATGGCTTTGCAAGTTACTTTCCACATGATACTTCACGGAATCCTCACAAAATCTTTAGGAGTCATGAATTCCTCCTGAGGAAACTGAAGCAAGCAAGGTTGAATAGATTGTCCGACATCACACAGCCCCCAATTGTCAATATGAGAACAAAAAGACAGGGACCCATTTCTTGCCTTCTAGTGGAGGGAAAACTGATGCTCTAGGAGGATAAGAATGGCTCCCGTAACAGTTCTTGCTGACTATAAAGTAGAGTATTTTATAGGGAGACATAAAAAGCAGGCAGAAAGGTGACTCCTTTTTGGTATCTTTGCATTTCCAGATGCTGAGTGGGAAAATATCTCTGCTCCTAATAACTTTTGACAGTCTTGAAAATGAAGTCAGGTTAGAGCTACAAGTCAGAATATTCAGGCTGCAGCTCAATTTATTGCAAAAGACTGAGAAGAACTTGATTTTAGTACTTGCAACTCAGACCAGGCTAAAAATGAGTTCTCACAGGCAAGGCTGAAAATACAGATAATTGGAGGGGCAATAATAATTATTATTACGGAGTTGCAAGGTACATTTCTATAGAACCAGATAAATACCTAAGTCAGTGCTTAAATCATAGCTTCTAAATTTATCTGTTCTCTGAGATGCTAAAGGAAGTCTCTACACAATCTGCAGAGAAATGATTGAACCAAAAAATGAAAAAGAACATTGTCCTTGCAACTTCAATGGCCTTAAAGTCTGATCATGAAAAGAAGTCATTGTATCTCCTGGAAAGACCCTGAAGCTCTTCCTTCATCCTTTGAACCTGCCCTGTTCATGGCCACGTTTCCTCTGGCTTTTTTTCTTGACTGGCATGTCCCCCAACACTACCTATTTGGGTCCTGCCATCTTCCATGGTCCAGCCCAATTTTTCTTCTTCAGATATCCTTCTCTGACTATCTTACCCAGCAGGAATGGCCCATTAAATGGCCATTTTTCATGCATGCTCCTGTGATCATTTTTGCATTCTTGTTTTCAATGACAATTAAAATATTGAATCATATTTTCATCTTGATAGGTAACAGTCTTATCTTTTATGCATTTTCAAGTTCCTTAAAACAAGCTTAGCATTCAGCATGACCAAGTAGAGAGTGGAGACATTAGCTGTCGTAGGAAAGGCAATGAGTTTGTTGGATGGAAGTGGAAAGTAGATAGGAGAAGGGGACAGCCAGAGAGGCTGGACAGAGGTGGCACATGCAGTGAACTGTTTATATAGTTATGGAGTTCAAGGGAGAGGTCTAGTAGATAGATAAAGAAATTGTATTGGGCATGATGGTGTTGGGCGTATGGAAGTAAGTGAACAGATAAACTCTGCTCCTGACTCAAAGAAGATGAAGATGTTGGGAAAATGAAACATAATTAGTTGAAAGAAAAAAAAAGCCTAGGAGTCAGAGAACTGTGCTCAGACCCTGGTTCTACCAATTCCTGTTTGAGTTAGATCAGTCTCCTTCCTTCAGCTCTCTGTGGTTTCCTCATCTGTAAAAAGAAGATGATGGGCTTATTTTGAAGCTCCTCAAGAAAGATAAAATGAGAAATAATGTACATAAAAATTCCCTTGACAAGGTGCTAACACCCTGAGCTGTCAATCCATGGCCCCTCCTTCTACTCTGAGAAAACTATGAGATGACCTTTTAAAATACAGTGTTGGAAGTGGGGCCAGGGGAAAGATGTAGATAACATTTTGAGAATCAACCAGTCTAGCAGTAAATCTTGGTGTTCCACCTCCATAACCATGAAAGCTAGAAGACAACAAAGGGAAGCTGCCAGGGGCCAGCCCTCAAAGAAGCGGTAGAGCCTGGGGGGTCCCTCGTTAGGTGGAGATTGAGACGAGGTCAAGAGTGAGTGAGAGTATGCTTACACACCATGTATGTTAAGACACATCTGTTTTAATTCATCTCATGAGTGATATTTATGCTCATTACAACAAGGTATACAAAAAAAGGAATTTTTACAGCCTTGTTTTTCCTGGAGTTAAGTGGGTACATCTTTAACTGGAAAGGCTATTTCCTATACTGTTTGCTAAGATTAGGGGAGCAGCGGAAAAAATACAAAAGTGTAAATGAATTATTCTTTTAGTAGAGAGCAGGCGCAGCAAAGGAGGAGCAGGGGGTAAAGGTTAAAAGTGAAGAGGAACTATTCATTAGATAAATCTTTCCTATTTGCTCAGGCAGCTAAAAGGTAGCGGGTTAATAAGTTTTTAGGTAAGCAGAAAGTTTGGCAAGCTTTGTCTTGAAGCTTCCTTCTGTCTATGATAAGAAACCTAAGTTCTCTTGACTCAGCTGCTGGTATTTGTAGAGTTAATGGATACCTCTTGAGCCAGGCCTAGGCCTTTGTTCTCCTGATGACAGCATCCTGAGCCTCTTAAAAAACCTTTTTTAATGTGGAAGCAAAGCCCAAATTTCCAGAATAAAATAATGTAAAGTGAGAAATGTCACAGGTCCCTTATTTAGCAGGCTGAGCCTTGCTCCAAGCCCCAACTGGTTAAGGTAACACTGCAGGAAGCAAGGGTTAATTATGCACCAACTATTTCTCCTGAGTTCTAGGTTGCCAAGGATGGTGAATGAGGCACCATCCTAAAATGGCCCTAATCCTAAAAATACAAAAATATTTCACAATGGAATATGAGGTTGGAAACTTTTAAATTGCCATTGTCTTAAACCAGAGCATAAACTAGCAAGCTAGAAAAGCTAATTAGATGCAAGCCAGCTTAACATCATTCATGGAAAAAGTAAATGCTAAAAATAGTTTGTGAAAGGAACAACTTGAAAAACATAAAGTAACAGATTAAAAGCAAACAACATGTTTAAAAAAATGATACTGGGGATTGAAATCAAGGGCATTCTACTTCCAAGCTACACCCCCAGCCCTTTTATTTTTTATTTTAGCATTTATCACCATACCTTGCTGAATAATATGCTTTAATGAGAAAAAAAGATGTTATAGCAGCTCATTGATTAGCTTGCTTTGAAAAACAGCCATGGTGTCTGGTTTTAGATAAATATCCTGCCTATTGGATCACTGACTATACTTCAGCTAGTAATTCAAGATTTTTTTCCAATGTGGGAGAAAAACAAAGAATAAAAACAATGGAATCTAATTTCAAGAAATCTAAATGTTGAAGTGAAAGAGGTAGTATAGAAAAAACATAGTTCAACTCTGAGAAAATCTCAGATAAAATGTAGATTTTTAAATTTCCACAGTATTAACATTTGGAATAAATATCATTATCCTTTCAAGAATATTGTATGGAAACATAAAGACCTATGTTGAAAAAAATTTTAGTTAGTTGACAATATATAGCAATATTAGGCAACTTGAGCATTATAATAGGACCACAATTATCCTTTCTAGGTCCATGTGGAAATTAAAAATAATGAAATTCGGTGAATAAATGAATAAAAATGAAAATCAAATAAGTGAGTTAATTAATAAAGTAAAAAAATAATGAAAATGGTTAAGTGTAGATATCTGAAACTAAAACGCTGGAGATCAAACTATCCCAACGCTTTATATAAATGAGGGCACCATCACCCTCTTTGAATTTCCCTTGTCCCTAATTAAGCACATTAATGATATGGTGCCTAACAGGCAAATGCTTAAAGGTAGCTGAACATGACTTTTGTCTATCTTGAGAGCCAGACAGAGTTGTAAAGATGTCCAGCTCTCTTTCCAAGCACTCTCTGAAGGAAAAATTCACTGTATTCAGGGGTTGTATTTTCTCTTGCTGCCTCAAGCCCACTGGAGCCACTATCGTTTGAATGCCCAAAGTCCACCTCACCCAATAGCAATATTTTGCTTCATTTCCCATGATGAATTTTTGTTTCTCTCTAGCACTAACTGTTGTGGGGTCCTAGGCAGAACCTGTCATCTATGTTTGTCATGAAGACAATCACAACTGTCTTACAATGCTGTGTAGCTAGAAGGTCCTTCCCTTTGACCAGCATTACAAAAGTATCATTTCTTCTATCCCTTGAGAGACTATTCTAAAATGCCTACTGGATCAAAGTTGTTAACACCTCCACTATTATCTCACCAGGTTATCTGGGGGTTGAAATACACTAATCTACTCAGAGGGCTGTTAAAAAGTTTAAATGTCAAAATAAGATAACATCAAAATATAATAATTTTTGACACCATCACTTTCAAAGAGATCTTTTTTTTTCAAACTTACTCCAGAAGAAATTTAAATGGTTAAATCAAACAATCTCTAAATAATTGACTCTGTCATAAAAGAACCTATTTAATCATTTTCTCTACAAAGGTAAAAATGGTAAAATGCTAAGATGAAAATTAATGATGTGAAAACATTTGACTTGGTAGCTGGACCGTGTTTTATTGTCTCTGTCTTTCCAGGGTATAGAAAAGTCCTAATCTCACAGTATAAATTCTTTATAATTGTTAAATTAATTAAAGACCATTTTCCAGACCCCCCTCATGGCCCATCAAAATCACATGAATCTTCACATTCCCATTTCTCTGCAAAGGAAGGGAGAGTGCACAATTAATTCTCTTCACACAAATGCTGAGAAATGTCAAGCATCTTTGTGAAGAACTCTGAATTATCTCCCATTGCTTTACTATTCCTAAAGATGATACACCTCGTAGGTCTCTCAAATGCACATAAAGCCTCTCATTTCTCCTCTGTGGGTCAGAGTATTCATGAATTACCTGTCATAGTGACAAACAGAATGAGAGCTCTCGTGCCAAGCTCATTTAAATGGCTAGTGCAATGCCTGGGCTGGACAGCATTTTATGTTAGTGAAATTGAACAGAAAACAAACAGAAAAAGTCTGGAAATGAGTTTAATACAAAACCTCCACGGGCTGGGCTTAAAGAATGAAGTGAAAGACCTGTACACTGAAAATTACAAATCATTGATAAAAGTTATTGATGAACAAACAAATAGATGGAAATATAGCTCTTGTTCATGGTTCACAAGAACTAGAATGTCCACAATTTGCAAAACAATCTATAGATGCAATGCAGTTCCTGTAAAATTCCCAATGTCATTCTACACAGAAATGGAAATCTAGGAGGAGGCGGCTTCCTCCTCCTCCTCCTCCTCCTCCTCCTCCTCCTCCTCCTCCTCCTCCTCCTCTTCTTCTTCTTCTTCTTCTTCTTCTTCTTCTTCTTCTTCTTCTTCTTCTAGTACTGGGAACTGAACTCAGGGGCATTCTACTTCCAAGATACACTTCCATCCAGTTTTATTTTTTATTTTGAAATAGGGACTCACTAAGTTGCTGAGCTTCTTTTTTGATGTACCTTTATTGGTGCATTATGGTCTCACATCATAATGTAAATTATGTTGACAATGACATACATGCACACAGCACTTGGTACCCTCTGCATCCCCATCCAGAAAAATAACTAAAATAGTCAAAGCAATCTGGATCAAGAACAATGCTGGAAAGACACACTACCTGATTTAAAAATATATTAAAGTTGCCATAATCAAAATAGTTTGATACTAGCATAAGAACAGAATATAGACCAATATAATGGAATAGAGATCTCCAAAATAAATCCATTCATTTGTAGTCTATTGATAATTTTATATTGGTGCATTGTAATCATACCATATAACGAAGTTCAGAGTGATAGAGACATTCAGGCACACAGCACTCCATGAGCCCCCCTGACCCCCAGCTCCCACCCTGTTCCCTCACCCTCCCTGTGCACAACATTGAGATTGTCATTGACAAATTTGTGTATGTACATCATGTCTGTTAAAGTGTTTCCTTCATCAATGTCCCTCCTTCATCCCTTAGGCCCCCTCCATCAGTCCACTAGGGTTTCTCCTCCTTTGTTTAGAGTCCCTCCTGTGTCCCGTCTTTCTCTAGCTTCCACATATGAGGGAAAACATCTGACCTTTCACATTTTGTGATTGACTAATCTCACTTAGCATGATATTCTCCTGTTCCATCTATTTCTCTGCAAATGACATAATTTTGTTCTTTATGGCTGAGTATAATTTCATTGTGTGTACATCTCATAATTTTGTAATTCAGATTTTTGACAAAAGTCCCAATAACACACAATAAAGAAAAGACATTCTCTTCTCTACATAATGTTGGGAAAACTGAATATCCATATACAGAAAATACTAGTTTACCCTATCTCACACCATATACAAACATCAACTCAAAATGTATTCAAGACTTGAATGTAAGTCCTAAAACTATGACACCACAAGAAAACATAAGAGTCAGGCGTGGTGGCGCACGCTTGTAATCCCAGCATTCGGGAGGCTGAGACCGGAGGATCCGGGTTCGCGGCCAGCCTCAGCTACCTAGTGAGGCACTCCGTGACTTAGTGAGACTCAGTTTCAAAAATAAAGAATAAAAGATAGGGCTGGGGGTATAGCTCGGAGGTAGAATGCCCCTGAGTTCAATCCCCAGTACCGTAAAAAAAAAAAAAAAAAAAGAAAAAGAAAACATAAGAAAAACCTTGTTGGTATTGCTAGGCAATTATTTTTGGGGTATGACCCAAAACACAGCAGTAACAAAAGCAAAAAATAGATAAGTGGGGTTATATAAAACGAAAACATTTATGCACAGCAAAGGAAATGGCTGACAGAGTGAATAAACAACCAATAAAATAAGAGGAAATATTTACCAACCATATATGATAAAGGGTTAATATTCAAAATATATAAGGAACTCTAACAACTAAACAGCAAGAAAACAACCCAACTTTACAAAACAGGACAAAAGACCTGAATAGAAATTTCTCTTAATAAGATAGATTAAAAAGCCAACAGCAGCTGCATGCAGTGGTGCACAGCTGTAATCCTAGTGCTTGGGGGGCTGAGACAGGAAGATTTCAGGTTCAGGGATAGCCTTGGCAACTTAGTGAGGCCCTCTACAACTTAATGGGACCCTATTTCAAAATTTAAAAAAAATAGGGCTTAGGAGGTAGTTTAGAGGTAAAATTCCCTGGCTTAAATCCTCAGCAACAGACACACACACACACACACCCAACAGACATATGAAAAACATGTTCAACATCACTAATCATCAGGAAAATGTGATTCAAAACTACAGTGAGATACCACCTCACACCTGTTAGGAAGGCTGTTATCAAGAAGTCAAAAAATAACAAGCATTGAGGAGGATATGAGAAAAGAAAACCTCGTGCACTGTTGGTAAGGATATGAACTGGTGCAGCCACTATGGAAAAAATATTGAGGTTCCTCAAAGTTTTAAAAATAGACCTACTATTGACTAGCTGGGTATATATCCAAAGGAACTTAAATCAGTATGTCAAAGAGATATCCGGCCTGGTGTGGTGGTGCACGCCTGTAATCTCAGTACCTGGGAGACTGAGATAGGAGAATCACAAGTTTGAAGACAGCCTATTCAATGCAGCAAAACTCTCAGCAACCTAGTGAGACTCTGTCTCAAAATAAAAAAAATTTAAAAAGGGCTGAGGATGTAGCTTGGAGGTATGAGGTAAAATGCCTCTGTGACCAATTCCCAATACCACTGGGGAAAAAAAGGAAACAGAGGTATCTGCATCCCCATGTTCATTGCAGCATTTTTCACAGTAGCCAAAATATAGAAACCCAAGTGCCCACTTGGCAGATAAATGGGTAAGTGTGTGTGTGTGTTTGTGTGTGTGTGTGTGTGTGTAATTTCTACCAAAATAGTCAAATGTATACCTTAAATGCAGTTTGTTGCAGATAAATTATACCCTAATAGAGTTGGAAAGAAGTTGGGGAAGAAGGGCAAAGGGAGTTTGACACATTAGGAACATAGCAAGAATTAGTAGGTGAGAGAGGAAGAACCTTTACTTTAATACTAGTTGGGTTCTTAAAAGTCATCCAATTCTATGCTTCCTAAAGTGGGCTTTGTTTCAACATTAGTCCTACAATATGAGAAGAAACTGCTCCAGGGTCAAATAAATATGGGAAATGGATAATTGTTTTGTTAGTACAAGTTAACGTAATAAATAGGCTTTGGAGAGCCCCATTAAAAACATTTAATTTAATTCACTTAGCATTCCCAAGCTTATTTCAAGTGACACTTTTTAAAAAATTCCTTTGTCTGACCCAGCCCTTTTATGTAGATATAAGAAAAGCCACGTGGCTAATTAGGAGACGGTATTAGTTCAAAGCACAGGCCTTGTGAATTATATGGCTAGTCCTATTCTATCACTTACTTAGCAGGAAGTCTTGGACAGGTTGTAAAATGGGACAAACAGTGGAAGCTGAATCACAGGGTTTCTCTGACTAAATAAGTAATTCATGTGAAATAAAGTATGTCAAATCAAGTTTACTCAAATCAGTCCAAACATTTTTAGTCATTTTCACTGTTCCTGAGAGGTTGAGACAGGAGGATTGCAGATTCAAGGCCAGCCTCACCAATTAGAGAGATCTTGTTTATATATGGGCTGGGGGTGTAGCTTGGAGGTAGAATGCCCCTGAATTCAAATCCCAGTACCAAAAATAAACAAGTAAATAAAGATACAGTGAGCCTCCAGGACATGAAGACTTGTAATGGGGAGAAGCATAAAAGTAGCAAACTCAGAGAAGTCTCTGGAAAGAAAAACAAAACAAAAGACAGGGCTCCACTTTCTTTACCTGCAATGGATATGAACCAAACACCCAAACACTTAAGGTTATTGAGAAATGATTCTAACTATTCAGGTATGCTTTTATTTAATTATCCTGCTGTATCCACAAGTCCTCATCTCCAAATTGACAACATGAACAATCTGCACTTTATCGGATATGTGGCTCACCACACAGCACAGACAGTCTTTCAGAATACATGCTGGGAAAGGATGGTGTTGCCATAGCAACAGCATCCAGCACTCCCTCCCCTTAGCACTTTCCTTGCTAGGGCCTCATCTTCCCTGGAAGATTTCTTTTTCTTTTACCTTCATGATTTATATGCAGTGGATAGACAATTGCAGCCTCACCATGCTAAGTCCTGGGTTTCTGTATAGGTAAAGCATCCAGATTCAACATGATAAATATGTCCAGTTATTCCCAAACTGGGATGCACATGAAAATCATCCATAGATTAAAGGCTGGGTGTTTGTGCTTAATTTCAGACCAATGGATAAGGACTTCCTAATTCAGCCTGGGAATATGGACTTATTTAATAAGTTTCATTAATTTGAGGAGCCACTAATTTGCTCCAACACTTTATTTTATGCATGAAGAAAATGAAATCTTAAAATTTCTAGGACATGAATGAATAAACCTGCTAACCCCCGGCAACTTATTTACATTTAATGGGAAAACTGAGTTCAATTTTATGCTTCCAAGTTCTGGGAGTACTCTCTACATATGCCTGCCATGTGCCCAACCTTAAGAAAACATCCTTTTTCCAAATTCCTGCCACTAGTTTTCCTGACTAATTGACTCCTTGGCTAGTCTTGAAATGTGGCTGACTATAAATAATCTTTGTAAATACTAGGAATAGTCTTCTAGCTGTCATGTATTTTGATTGGCTTCTGTATAGATTCCCATCAAATAAATATTTCTGGTCCACGTAATGATTAACAATGCCTTCTCCTACTTTGTCATTATTTTATGATCCTGTTAAATTGGATTCAGAAATAACACAGATACAATCAATTCTGATTATTTCCAAACTAAGACAACTGTGTTTTCTAGACTTTAAAAATAAAGGACCCATAACTTTTCTTTGATCCCTGGGAGTACATAAAAGATAGGTTAAACATTGGTGTAATTGATTATCTGCTATTTTCTATATTTGCCTAATTACCAGATTTTGGAAACTGACCCAACAGCAGTAGGTTTCTACTAATGTAGACAACCTAAGAATCAGATTATAGGCAGGCAGTGAAGTTTTCAGTATAAAGGATGTTATTAGGTGACGACATTCTATCTCCACTTAACTCAGACTTTTTTGGTGGGATAGGGTTCTAACAAACAACCCTAGAAAGAAGATACTATTATTATCATGGCTCCTTTCAGATAAAAAAGGAGTTTCAAGATTTTGGCACTATTGTTTTTCTGGTCTGTATAATTCTTTGTTATTGGGAGCTGTCCTGTGTGTGATACCTTTAGGCACTAGATGCCAGTAGCATCTCTTTATCATGATAACAAAGATTCTCCAGACATTGCCAAAAGTCTTCTGGGAGGCAAACTTTCCCTTGATTGGGAATAAGTGCACTATAGTTTACTGGCCTGGAATATCCATCCCATCTGCAGTTCTTCCCTCTGGCTACTTTCAGAATGACATATCCCTCCAGATGCTTGGCTGATGAAGGCTGAACAGCCTTCCTAGCTCTTTCTTTTGAAATGCTTTCATTGAGATACAATTTACACATCACAAAATTCACCTATTGCCTATTGTATCACAAATGTGATACAATAGGCAAATCTACAGAGATAGAAAGTAGATTATTGGATCTTCAGGGCTGGGGCAAAGTGGAGTGAGGAGTGACCACTTTCTATCTCTGTAGATTTGCCTATTCGAGAATTATCTAAAATATAGACTTATATAATATTTAGTCTTTTTTGATTGCTTTCATAAATTGAGCACAATGCTTTCAAGGCTTATCTATGTTGTAACATTTTTCAGTAACTCATATCTTATGATCTTGTTATCAGTTCATGGACATTTAAGCTCTTCACTTTGGGCTCTTAGGAATTACAGTGCTATGAATATTAACATACAAGTTTTTTTTTTTTGCATATATGTTTTTATTTCTCCTAGAAATATACCCAGGAGTGGAATTTCTGGGTTATATGGTAACTCCGTTTTCCAATGGCTGCTCTATTTTACATATCACCTCCTGGGCATTTATCCAATGTCAATTTAGTGATATTACTTAAGTATTTGGAAAAACCAGCTGCATGTCCTTTTGAGACAATAGAAAATATAAAAAGATAAGCATTTTATTATCTGCAGATGGCAAGGTTTTATCATCACCACCATGCCAATCTTTTAAAACTAACACTTTCAAGTCTCCTTTTCCTTCCCTCCCCTAGACGCCCTCCACCATAACTTCTCCTTCTTTATATGAAATTCCTTTTGTTTTTCAATTTCTCTTTAGCTTCCACATATAAAACAGACCATATATATATGTATATGTATATGTATATGAAAAATTATCAATACCAATCTCAACAGCATGTCCCGGGAGGTGAGGGAGTGGGGTGTGGGATCCAGAAGGAAACACACCGAGTGCTATGGGCATTTATGCTTCTCTCACTCTGAACCTCATATTATGATGTGTAATTATGATGCATCAGTTAAAGTATGTTAAATAAAAATAATTAATAAAACCTCTACAGCATCCTTATGGAACAAATCACCTTGTTCGAATGTTCACTTTGTGGATAGCTACTTTTGGAAGAAGTTGGTCTGCCCAAATTGGCCCTTTTGTTGATATATTAGTTGATATTTATTTTGCTTTTTACATGACTGTTAGTGAGACTAGCTTTAAGATTTTCCTGAAGCCATGCTTGGAAGATACAGTTTTCTCATTATTCATGTAGTAAAACCAAACAAAGATTATTTTCCAGGGAAAATTGTGGACCTGCTGACAAATGCTTCCTCAGCTCCCCTTTAAAGGGAAATAGTGAAGATGTCCTTTTCCTCAGCTTTTCAACAATGTCAGCTCCCCCAAGTTCTTGAGTCATTAAAGAATAGCTCTATTTAATTGACAGCACACACAGGATAGCTGAACCAGGCAAAATGTGTGCCCCATAAGGATCTGAGTCAAACCTAGGGATCTTTGACTCCACACAACAGAAATCTGCTTCGCATAAATTGAACAAAAAGAAGAATTTAACGGGAAAAAAAATCTCATAGAACCCGGGTGTCTGAGGAGGGACAAAGACCCAGGTGACTGCAGCACAATTGAAACACAGGAACAAGCTCATGCAGTTTGTCAGAGCTATGTTTACTTAAAATTTTACTTTCATTCAATTACCACAGAATTCCTGTGAGGTAGGTATTATTCTGTCTATGTTATAGGTGTGGAAGCTTCAGGAGCTTAGACAATTTTTCCCAGATGTCAGTTAGGAAATGGCAGATTTCAACCAGGCTGACCAGCATTCCGACTCCCCTGCTACCAACCCCCTAGTACCTGTTGGGTGTATCATGTGGAATGCTTAGCTGTTCAAGCTCTTCAAAATCTCTTCTGCTCAGAGAAAGATAGATTTAATTATACATTCACTACATATATGAATTCCTTCTTTCCCCTAGACAATTTTCAATATTCCTGGATTAAACTAGATTTCTAAACAGCCACACACCTGATCTAAGTATCTATTTACTGATGAATGTATAGTAAAATTTGGTTTATGCATACAATGGGATATTATTCAGTCTTAAAAGGAAGGAGATTCTGACACATACTTTGACACAGATGAACCTTGAGGACAATTGTACTGTATCAAGCCAGTCTCAAAAGGAAAACAGTGTATGATTCCACATATAAGAGGAATCTCAGATTCATAAGAAAAGAAAGTAGGATGGGAGTTGTCAGGAGCTGGAGGAGGAGAGTTAGGGAATATGTGTTAATGAACACAAAGTTTCAGTTTTGTAGCACAAAAGAGATGAATTGTGGTAATGGTTATATAACAATGTGAATGTACTAAATGCCACTGAAATGTACACTTAAAACGATTATGATGATAAATTTTATATTTTACATATATAACTAAAATAATTTTTAAAATTAAGCCACATATAAAAGCCCCATATATATATGAATTTTCAAAAATTCCAAATTTCTGAGAAGTAAAAGGAGAAATCAATAAAAATACTTAAAAATCTTAGAACTGGGCAATAAAAATTCTCCATATTACAACAGATACGATATAGATAATTTAGTATTTAAATACTAAACATTTAGAAGGAAAAAAATGAAAGAATAGTCCCTGAATCTCAAAGTAGAAAATGATTACTTAGAACAAAAAGTTCAACCTTAAAAGATGATGTGGATATACCAGGTTATACCATTTCTATCCATCAATAACCTCATTAGAAATTGAAAGTCCAAGCCATAGCTAAGAAGAATATATCTGCAGGTTATGTAACAAAGAAAGGAATATGATCCAGAATATATACTTTTCACAAATCAATAGGAAAGCCACTGAAAAGAAAAATGGACAAAACATGAAAGGAAACATTTACAGAAGAAAGAACAAAGAACATGAAATATATGAAAAGGCATTCAATCTTACTACTAATCACAGAAATGGAAATTCTTACAGTATAAAAACACTTAATAGTCAAGTTGACTAAAATGAGAATTCTGAAGCTATCAAGCCTTGCAATGGTGCAGAGAAGTAGGAGTTCTCATTTTCAGCTGTTGAGAGAGTGAATTGCCACCCTCACTTGGGAGAAGAATTTGGCAGCATTTACTAAACTGAACATGTGAATATCTGATGACCTATAAATTCTATTCCTAGAAATACATCTATAGAAACTCTTGTTCATGTGATCAAGAAGGCAGACAATTATTCCTCTGTGGTTTTCACATTCATATATTCAATTCACCGTGGACCAAAAATATTTAAAAATTGTATCTGGAGATTAAAGATGGTGGAATAGAAGGAGACAGTATGTTTCAGGTGCTCTGAGACTCAGAACTCAACCAGTGGAAAGACTTCTTCTTGGCAAGGGAAGAAAGGCAGCCAAAACTCAACAAAACAAATGAGAATAGAACCACTTTGGAATTGCAGGCAGCAGAGAGAGCAAAGGACTGTAAAGAGCTCCACACACCTCACCTGGTGAGTGGAGAGTGGCAGCAGTGCCATCTTGGTCAGTCCATGCCCAGCCAGGACCATGGCTTCCAGAGACCTACTCCAGCAAAGAAGCAGCAGAATCTTGTGAAGCCCGTGACTACAGACCATCATCAAAAGCAGTTGCACTTTTCTCTTCATGCTCGACAAAGATCCAACTACCCAGATGGCCAAGCTAGATCCTGTGGCTGCAGCTGAACTCATCTCTGCCTACAAGTACCTGAGTGATGTTCATCAAGATGATGATTTAAGAAGATGTCCCAGTGGGAGACTGCCCTGTACAGCCACCAGAGCAGCAGTAGTGTCCATGGGCCTAAATAGATGAGCCACCCGAGCAGTTGATCACAGCCACCTAGAGCAGCAGTAGTGTCCATAGGGCTAAATAGATGAGCCACCCAAGCCCCAGGATCACAATGGTACAACCTCTCCCTGTCAGAGCTTGATCCCTGAAAGCAGGGAGATCAAAGGCCAGCAGGTGTTCATGTAATCACATTTATAGTCTGGGAACTCAGCACTCTCTCCACCAGCAGACTTTGTGCTTTGCATGCACGCATGCATGCCAGTGATGGCAGTGCACCATGTGATCATAACCAGCAGATCAGTGGTAGTGTTCCAGAGCCACCAAAACTCAGCAGGCCAGGCCACAAGTTGGGAACACAGCAGTCATTTGCCCTGCTAAGCTTAGGCCCACTAGCCACAAAGGCCAAAACTCAGTGCCCTGCATTTCACAGGTTCACAATCACTAGAGCAGTGATGGTGTTTGTGGGGCATTAAGTCCCAACCACTGGCTGTAGGCTCTGAACAGAGTATCATAGCCTCTGACCCTTTGGAGTTTGGGCCTAAAAAGCACAGTCACCTGCAGCCAATCAAAGACTCTTGTTTGCCTGGACTAAGAACTATCCAGTTAAAGAGGCTCTGGAGGACAAACTCAAAAGTTTGACTATATGATACAGATTTGTAGAGGCAAATATATATACCCAGCATAGACCTTATTATTAAGGGATAAAAAATAGACACAGGACTCACACACAAAGAGGAAATAGATGCCAAGACAACAGAAACACAAACCTGAGAACTCTGCAAACATAAGAATGAAGAACAGTGAGGAAACAATAAATTCCCACAATTCACCAACAAGGGAGATCACTAATACTGACCTGTAGGAAATACCAGAAGGAGAATTCCAAATTTTGATCTTCAATATGATCAAAGGCCTTAAAGAAAGTAAATATGAAATGAAAGAGCATATCAATAGGGAAATTGAGGCCCAAAGTAAGAACCAAAGAGAACTTTCAAGAAAATGAAGGAGTCAATAAATGAATTAAAGACCACAATGAAAACCACCTCTGGCAGGAAAGCCACATGGAAAACTGAGTATCACTCTTGGAAGACAGTTTATTAAAAAATGAAAATACAGTCAACAATATAAAGACAATACAAAAACATGACCTGAATATCCAACAAATATGAAATTACCTAACCTATGGATAACAGGCATCGAAGAAGATCTAGAAGCACAAATAAAGGGTAGAAGAAACTTCTTCAGAGAAATAATATCAGAGAATTTCCCAAACATAGAAAAAGATTTGGATATCCACATACAGGAAACATTCAGAACATCAACAAGACAAGATCAAAGAAGGACTTCCCCACACCATGTAAAAATCAAAATGACTAATGTAGAGGCCAAGAAAAGAATCTTAAAAGCATTGAGAACAAAAGAGCCAGTGACATTCAGATGCAAAATAATAAGAATCACTTTAGACTTCTCAACTCAATCATGAAAGCCAGAATGGGCTGGTATGAGGTACTCCAGACCCTGGAAGAAACCAACTTCCAACCTAGACTGATATATTCAGTAACGATATGATTCACAATTGATGGAGAAATAAAAAAATTTCAAAACAAGCAGAAACTAAAAGAATTAATGACTACAAAGCCAGCACTAAAGAAATAAAACTCAAAGAAGAAAAGAGAAACAAATACTAGAACCAGAAGAGGGGTGAACTACACTGGATGGGCAACTAAGCAAAGGAGAAATAACCCTACAGTCAAAAGAAAATAGAACTCAAAATGACAGGAAACAAAAATCATATCTCAATAATAACATGAGTGTCAAAGGTTTTAACTCTCTCAATTAAAAGACATAGACTGAGCCGGGCGTGGTGGCGCACGCTTATAATCCCAGCATTTGGGAAGCTGAGACCGGAGGATCCGGGTTCGCGGCCAGCCTCAGCTACCTAGTGAGGCCCTCCACAACTTAGTGAGACCCAGTTTCAAAATAAAGAATAAAAAATAGGGCTGGGGGTATAGCTCGGAGGTAGAATGCCCCTGAGTTCAATCCCCAGTACCACACACAAAAAAAAAAAAAAAAAAAAAAAAAAAAAGACATAGACTGGCAAAGTGAATTAAAGAAATCCAACTATATGGTTCTTGCAAGAAGCCAAAGATATCCATAGGCAAAAGGTGAAAGGATGAAAAAAAGATGTGCTATGCAAATGGAGACCAGCAGGATAGCAATGCTCATATCTGACAAAACAGACTTTAAACTAACACATCAGAAGAGACAAAGCGGGTCATTTCTTATTAATAAAAGGAACAATCTAACAAGAATATATAATGATAGTAAATATTTATTCCCTAAATGTGGGTGTACCCACTTTTATAAAACCAACTCTCAGGTCTAAAACAGACCCAAATACAATAATATTGAGAGACTTCAACACATCACTTACACCACTAGATTGCTCTTCCAGGCAAAAAATGAGTAAAGACTCTTCAGACCTAAAGAACACTATAAAGCTAATGGACCTAATAGGCATATACAGGATAGTTCAACCAACAACAGCTGAATACACATTCATCTCAGCTGCTCACAGAAGCTTCCCAAAATAGAACACATTCTAGGCCACAAAGCAAGTACCAGCAAATTTTTAAAATGCAATATAATTCTTCACATCTTCTCAGATTACAGTGGAATGAAAGTAAAAATCAATTACAAGAAGACCAAAAGAAATTACATAAATATATGGAGACTGAATGATATAATCTTGAATAAGGGCTGTATCAGAGAAGAAATAAAGAGAGAAATAAAAGAATCCTAGAATTAAACAAAAATAGAGATACAACATACCAAATATCTATGGGACACTTTGAAGGTGGTTTTAAGAGGATATTTTATAACACTGAGTACCCATATAAAAAAAACCCCAGAAAGTCATCAAATAAACAACCTAATTACACACTTCAAGGACCTATAACAGGAATAACATAATCTTAAACCAGTACAAAGCAGGAGATAATTAAAATCAGAGCATAAATCAGTGAAATACAGAATAACAACAACAACAACAAAACAATAAAAAGTATCAACAAAGCAAAAAGCTGGTTCATGGAAAAAATTAACAAGATTGACAAACCCATACCCAACCTATCCAAAAGAAAGGGAGAATCAATCTAAATTATTAAAATCAGAAATGAAAAAGTAAACATCACCACAGAGTAGGAAAATCAGGATTATCATCAGAAACTATTTTGAAAATATATATTCCAATAAACTGGAAAATGTGGAAGAAATTGACAGAGTTCTAGATACATACAACCTACCTAAACTGAACCAAGAAGATATAGAAAATCTAACCAACCAATAGCAAGAAAGAGATAGAAACATCAAAAAAAAAAAAAAGCACAAGTGCAAATGGATTTTTAGCTGAATTCCACAAAACTTTACAGAACTAAATGCAATACTTCTCAAACTATTTTATGAAATTGAAAGAGATGAAATTCTTCCAAATTCCTTGTATTAGGTCAGTATCACCTTAATACCAAAACTGAATAAAGATCCCTCAAGAAAAGAAAATTACAGACCAATATCCTTTATGGACATAGATGCAAATATTCTAAAAAAGTACTAGTGATACACATTCAAGATCACATCAAGAAAATTGTAAACCATGACCAAGTCAGCCTAATCCCAGGAATGCAAGGCTGGCTCAGCAAACACAAATCAATACATGTTATTCATCACATAAATAGAACAAGGACCAAAATCACATGATCCTCTCAAGAGATGCTAAAAAAAAGTTGGAATAGAAGAATTGTGCCTCAACATATTTAAGGCAATATACAATAAATTCAAAGCCAACATTATGTTGAATGGGTAAAAATTGCAAGAATTTCCTCTAAAATCAGGAACAAGATAAGGATGCCCACTATCACCACTCCTTTTAAATATAGTCTTGCCAGAGCAATAAGATAAGGATATCAAAGGAATTCAAATAGAAAAAGTAGAATTTAAATTGTCTCTCTTTGCAAATGACATGATCCTATGTTTAGAAGACTAAATAGTCTACTAATAGACTACTAGAGCTGATTAACAAATTCAGTGAAGTAGCAAGATACTAAATCAATCTAAAAAACTAGTAACTTTTCTATGCCAACTATGAATCCACTGAAAAAGAAATCCAGAAAACAATTCCATTCATAGTAAGCTCAAAACCAATAAAATACCTAGGAGTAATCTTAACTAAGGAGGTAAAAGACCTCTACAATGAAAATTATAAAACACTAAAAAAAGAAACTGAAGAAGATCTCAGAAGATAGAAAGATCTCCCTTGCTTTTGGAGAGGTTGAATAAATATTATCAAAATACCATTCTACCAAAAGTGATCTATAAAGTTGATGCAATCCCTACCAAAACATCAATATCATTCTTCACAGACCTAGAATAATCAGTCATAAATTTCATATGGAGAAACAAAAGCCCAGAATAGCCCAAGCAATTCTCAGCAATAAGAACCATGCAGGAGACATCACAATTCCTGACTTCAAATTATAATATATAGCTAAAGTAATAAAAACAGCATGCCATTGGCTCAAAACAGACACATAGACCAATGGAACAGAATGGAAGATACAGAACAAATCCACACACTTATAGTCCATTGATTTTTGACAAAGGTGCCAAACATATACTTTAGAGAAAAGACAGCCTTTTCAACAAATGGTGTTGGGAAAATTGGTTATCCATTTGTAGGAAAATGGAACTAAATCCTTACCTCTCACCCTGTACAGGAGTCAACTTGAGTTGGATCAAAGACCGAAGATTAAACTAGGAACTTTGAAGTTTTAGAGGAGGGCATAGGTCCATCATTCCAACATATAGGTGCAGGTATAAACTTCCTCATCAAGACCCCTAAAGCTCTGGAAATTAATATAAGAATTAATAAATGGAAGCCAGGCATGGTGGTGCACTCTTGTAATCCCAGTATCTGGGAGACTGGGACAGGAGGATCACAGGTTCCAAGTTCGCCTCAGCAACTTAGTGAGGCTGTCAGCAATTTAGTGAGACCCTATTTCTAAATAAAAAATAAAATAAAATAGGTCTGGTGGTATAGCCCAGAGGTAGAAGGCTCCTGGGTTCCATCTTTAGTACCACAAAAAAAAAAATTAAGAAGAGATACAAATGGCCAATAAATACATGAAGAAATGTTCAGCATTATTACAAGGAGATGCAAATCAAAACTACACTGAGATTCCTTATAATCTCAATCAGAATGGCAATCATGAAGAAGTAAAAAAAAAAAAAAATGTTGGGGAGGACGTGGGGAAATTAGAACTCTTCTATACTCTTGGTAGGATTGTAAATTACTTCAGCTACTAAGGAGATCAATGCGGATATTCTTCAGAAAACTGGGAATGGATCCACCATATGATCCAGCTATACCACTGTTGAGTATCTTCCCAAAAGAACTGAAATCAGAGAACTACAGTAATATATGCACACTCATGTTCATAGCAGCACAATTCACAATAGCAAAATTATGGAAGCAACCTATGTGTCCATAAACAGATGAATTGATTACAAATTTATGGGATATCCACATAATGGAATTCTACTCAGCAATAAAGAACAAAATTATGTCATTTGCAGGAACATGGAAGGACCTGGAGGACATAGGTATTCTCTAATATTCAGAAGCTAAGGAGTAATTGGGATACCAGAGGTACTCCAGATAATGGAGGAGAAACCTCAGTGGAGCCAGGGAAGTAGTCTAGTGAAAGGGGAGAGGGAAGAGTGAGGGTTCAGTCGAGAGAGAGAGAGAGAGAGAGAGAGAGAGAGAGAGAGAGAGAGAGAGAGAGAGAGAGAAAGTAAGCATTTGGAAATAGCATAAATCCATCAGTAAAGGCATAGGTAAACCAAATGCTGCATATTTATATCATGTAATACAACCTAGCAATGAGAATGTGTACACCAAAGTTATATATACCAACCTGGATGAATCTTACAAGCACAATACTGAGACAAAATTGTATGAGAACGTATACCAGTACTGTTATGTATATTTTTAAAGCATATAAAATTTCAGGTACCTAGACATAAAATTACTGAGTCTTAGTGTATGTTAATCTTTTGCTTATATAGATAATACCAAATATTTCTTAGGAATACATGCATACACTTTTTTATATAAACACATGAAAATTACAGAAGGGTAGGAATCTGTGTACAAGGAAGGAAGCATGGGCTCAATTAGAGAAGGAGATATCAGCTGTATTGTTCAGGGTTATTTTATAAGCCAAATAATAGACAAAATATAGATGTATATTTCTTCTCATCTTTGTGTTTGATGTAAAGATTTTATATTAATTTATGAAGATATTACAGTTGTGTATTTTGTTCATCGTTTTGGTGGCTGCCATTGTTTCCTACATGACATCCATCCTGAACAAGTGAAGTCCTAAACTGCTTATATACTCATCTTTCATCCATCTACAACTCCATGCAGTTCTTAGGAGGCATCTTTCCATCACTACCTTCACTCCAGAAGTCCTAGGGATACTCCACTCTCTCTCTCTCTTTTTTTTTATTTTATTTTATTTTTTTTATTGTAATAATTTGTGCTTTGTATTTATACATTTTTTGTTAGGTACAAATTGATAAAGACATAAGAGGGTCCCCAGATGAAAAAGTAGAGACCCTCGATAAACAAAAAAGTAGACTTAACCGAAGGGAATGGACGGGGGATGGGGAGCATACTAAGGCACATGATGTACTTACACAATTATATCAAGATCACTCACTGAACTGAACTTGAGAGGGAGGGAGGGCGAGGGAGCGGGGTGGGAATTGGGGATAGGGTCAGATGAGAAATGTGTGCACTCCACTCTCTTTGACAAAAAGACCAAAGTGTGTGACCCAATTCTGGTTAATGGTATGTGAGAGGAACCTTGATTCTATGAAAGAAACTCAAAACATTTCTTTCTTTGGACACTTGTAGTCTAGAGGACCAGTGGAAGATGACTTGGAATTGGTTGTGAATGGTCAAAAATACAACATGACAATGACTTTAAAATATAATTTGCTTCTGTTTCATACAAATAGAGACTAAAGGAAAACATCCCAGGGCTAGTAGCTTCAAGAATTCACCAAGGACTCAGTCTTCTATGCATTGTGCTGTGATCATCAGTAAGCTGAGTCCAACTCATGTTCCAATATGGCTGCTAAAGCTCCAGCCACTATGCTTACATTTTTAATAGCAGATGGAGAAACGAGCAAATAAACTTGTGTTTTCCATTAAAGATACTTCACGGGAGTCTTTACAAGACATTTCTGCTTAGATTGTCTCATTTTCTAGTGAGCAGTTACACAGTCATATCCAACTGCAAGAGAAGACCAGAAAGTGATTTTATTCTTGGCAGCTAATCCCACCTAAAAAGTTTCTCTTCTGTTGCTGAGGAAAAAGGGAAATTTTTGTTATTGGGAAATGACTATTTCTGTTTTAAAAGCCCTGGGTGTATGGATGAGAATAGTGATGTGACAAAGAAAGAGTATATATTTCTACTTTAAAATAGAACTATCATCATTCTGTCTTCAAAGAATTGGTAGGAAAATTCTTATTTGCCTGCAAAAATGTAACTTTATCTCTCTCTTTTCCATTTGTAGAGAGTGAGATTAAGGGAAGTGAAGCAGAGGAAAAGGAAAGAAATCTCTTGAAGACTTCTCCAGTTTTATTTCCTGTGCTATACAGAGGTAGCAAGTGGCCTTTTGTGTGTAGTGGAGACATTCTCAGGCTTTGGATGCATACACCTCAGCCTTCCACTGAGCAGAAGATGAGCGCACCCAGATGGCCCTGCATATCAAGAGAGAGGGTTGAGTTTCAGAGAAAGAAAGAGGCAAGGGCCCAAAATCAGTAGGAGAATATGAGTTTTCATGCCTGGGGTTTAAAAAATTAACTTTTTGAGCATTTTACATCCCTTTTCTCGTAACCCTTCCATAATGCCTGCTCTACATAGAAATTACAAAAGAATCTAAACTCATCCAGAATGCAGAAGAACCTTTGGAATGGGCATTGGACTGATTCCTAAACCAGGTATGGAGAGACCATATCCATTTTATCTACATATCAAAAGGCTCTCTCCCTCAGTCGACATTTGGAGAAGTTTCGGTAGCTGTAACTACAGGGGACTATAAGGCTGTGCATTTGAGGAAAGTGGAGTGTAGCTCTCACAGTGCATATCCTAGGAAGATAGCAGATCTGATTACAGTATTAGTGTCTATGTGAACCTCACTGTCACTCTTAGGGTCCATTTCACAGGGCAACTCTGAAATAAGAAAGTGACACTGGCATTGTACTTATTTAACTATGTGGGCCCCTTAGGATATCCCTCAAAGGTTGCAAAATGCTGGGTATGGAGGGAAGGAAGGAAGGAAGGAAGGAAGGAAGGAAGGAAGGAAGGAAGGAAGGAAGGAAGGAAGGAAGGGAGAGAGGGAGAGAGGGAGGGAGGGAGGGAGGAAGGAAGGAAGGAGGGAAGGAAGGAAGGAAGGAAGGAAGGAAGGAAGGAAGGAAGGAAGGAAGGAAGGAAGGAAGGAAGGGAGGGAGGGGAAAAATCAAAACAATGAAATACCTTTAGAAATGTACCTAAAGCCAGTTAACATTCCTAACCCCTTAACCCCTTTGCTAACAGCCCTGCTTACAGGAATAAAAACTAGCTCCCTCCTTTGTCCTGGAAGTTCATCTGACTTTCTTCTGGGTCAGTGCTGTATCTCCCTTCTGCCCAGCAAGAAGTCCCAATAAAGAGCCCTTTTCCATCATAGTTGTACCTCTGCCTTATTCTTTGGAAACCCACAACACCAGCATTGTGGTGACAGTGACTCCCCTCATTCAGTGATGTTCACGACAACAAGCTTTCCCACAAAGTCGGCACTGACCAAAGGCAATGCAGTGAAAACCTCTAGAACCACCAAATGTTGGGAATCAAAAGTTTTCTAATGGCAACAGTGGCACTATGTAAACTACGTGGTGTTTTTTGCTTGTTTTCTTTTATTTTTTGGTACCAGTGATTGTAATTTGCTGAGGGTCTTGATAAATTTATACAGGATGTGTATGAGCCTCCCAAGAACTGGGATTGCAAGTGTGCACTACCACATTCAGCTATATAGTTATTTTTAAGTCTCACTTTGCTGCTCAGTTATAGAAACACAAGATATGACTTCATATGGAAGCTAATTTTATGGTTTTCTTTTTGAAATATCTACATCTAGAAAGTATTTGAAATAAGGAATAAAAGATCCACATTTGGACTTTTACAAATAGCTAGTTACTTGATCCAGAGAAATGTATTATATAATCAGTCTTTCCCTCACTAATGCTTAATGTCACTTTTCAAGATAAGTAACTCCCACATGTATTTGGGTCAGTTCCTAAGATCCCTATTTTATTCTCTTAAATTGACTATTTTTTTCTATATGACTGTTTATAGTTTAGATTCATATAATTGTTTAATAGCTCATAAGCTTGGACTCCACTTTCATTCTTCAGTCTCATTTTCAGAATGTCCCTAGATATTCTCACATGTTTATTTCTCCAGCTGACCCCTACTATCATTAGCTGAAGTTCCAAAAATAGTGATGCTAATACTTCATTGGGGTGACATTTCAAGTACAAATAATGTTGATAGATTCAATATCTTCATATTATTTGTTTTTCCTATGTGTCCTTCCATTCACATACATGATTTCTTAAATATCTCAGTATCTTTCCAAACTTTCTCTAAAAAATTGTTGAATATACAGAAAGCTGAAACAATAGTATAACAAGCCACATACCTACCACTTGAATTCAAATATTGTTATCTGTCATGTTTTTTATAGTTTTTATTATATTTTACCGAACTATTTGAGAACAAATTATGAGTATCAAGATACTTTATTTCTAAATATATCAGAATATATTTCTTAAAAAGACATTGCCCTACAACCATATATAATTTCCTTAGTATTGGGTAATATCTAATCTTTATTCAGATTTCCTTAATTGTTCCAAATGCTTTTTATATTACTTTGGGGTTTAGCTGTTGTTTTATGCAACTTTCTTACATTTATTTATTTATAAATATATTTTACATAAATGTCATCATTTAAAGTATGCAATTTAACGGTTTTTAGTATATTCACAAAACTGTGCAAACAGCATTGCTTATAGTTTTAATTCCAGGATGTTTTCACTCATCCAAAAAGAAATCTACTAGCCATTGGATTATTTCCCCAAGGAGCTGCTTCACTTACTCCTCTTTATAGCCTGTAAAACTGAAATTGAGTCAAAAGTATTGACCAGGTTAACCATTATTAGCAAGAGCACTTTGTAGGAGATTCTACTGCTTCCTTCCAGCTGGATCACATGAGGAAGTTACAGAACTGAATTGTTAAAATTCTAGTCATACTCAGTTTCATCACATAGTCCAGATGATTTTGACACTGTAAAGGTTTATGTTTCATAATATTTACTTTTTAAAATTCTCTTGCTCACTCCCATTGCAGAAACATCAACTTAAACTATGTGTGCAAGAGTAAAGAAACCAGGTGAGAGACTACAGCAACTGACTGTAGTACAGATAAGGAAAGACATCTTGAAGAGGACATGAAGAATGGTTTCACATTACCTGCATCACACCTCCCCCAGCCCCAGCAGTGCAGCATGGAGGGAGCGATTATTTCTGCATGAAGGAAGAAAGGAAACTGAGCACCTGACTTTGCCTCAACTCTGTCTCAGTCAGTACCCGCTGCTGTAGCAAAATACCTGAGACAGGCTAATTTATAAAGAATTTACTTTTGCACAGTTTTAGAAACTGGGAAGTCCACACATACATGCATCCATATGTACACATTACTCACATGTACACATGTGTACATAAATACGTGTAAACCCTCAAACTCACTTACATATTACATACATATACACATACAAAAATACACACATCTGCATGCACACATCCATACACATAAGTTAAACATCAGTGTGCTTTCATAAACACACACACACACATGCATACTCACACATATACTGGACAATATAAAAATATCTTACAAAGACCAATTAAATTATTTCAGGAAGCTCTGGCTTAAAGTGATGATGTCCTTTCAGGAGGTTACCTCTAACTTGTTGATTGTCTAAGAAATGCCAAACTTTAAGGAAGTCTCACTGACTAGAAGGCAGATGAAGCTGTACTGAGAAAGCACAGTGGTGTTTTGTGTTCATGACTCTCTGTAGTGTGGCTTTGTGAAATAGATGCTGCCTGGAAGAAGGAAGCAACCCTGTCCACATGCACACCACAAGAATGCTGGGAACCAGGGCCTACGTCTGGGGGCTGCACTAGTGGGAGAGAAGAGTGTTGCCCCATCCCCTCCAGTGTCCTTTGGATAGCTCAGGAAATGCTGCACCCCAAGACACAACCAGGATTCAGGCCCAAAGAATGTGCTTGATGACCTGATGCCCAGGGCAGGTAGATGGAACCCACAGGAGAAGCATCCCAGAAATGCATCGTAGACATCCACCTCCTCCAAATCATCCCCTGACACTGAGAATACTTTTCTGTGGTTGTTTTTCATGCCAAGCCCAATTTTTCTAAGGCTTTCTTTGCCGCATCAATATTTTCTTGAGAAAATTTGATTCTTTAATCAATTTTTACTCAGTCATTTTTACTTAATTTCTGTTGATTTTCCCTATTGGTTTTAATTTTTTT
The DNA here is from genome assembly GCA_004027655.1 of Graphiurus murinus. Lineage (NCBI taxonomy): Eukaryota > Metazoa > Chordata > Mammalia > Rodentia > Gliridae > Graphiurus > Graphiurus murinus. The sequence goes on along the minus strand of PVLC010008995.1, from coordinate 28,488 downwards.
CAATCATTGCAGTTTTCAACACTTTCTACATGATTCTTTCTTTTTTTGGTACTGGGGATTGAACTCAGGGGCATTCTACCGCCGAGCTATACCCCTAGCCCTATTTTTTATTCTTTATTTTTGAAACAGGGTCTCACTAAGTTGTGGAATGCCTCACTAGGTAGCTGAGGTTGGCAACGAACCTGGATCCTCTGGTCTCAGCCTCCCAAATGGTGGGATTACAAGCGTGCACCACCACGCCTGGCCCTATATGGTTCTTTTTAGTTTTTATTCTACAAGTTTTATCATGTGAAGTTCTCATCTATATGAAGTTTACTCTGCATTAATAGTTCCTCCTAATAATTACCATTGTAAATTGGATTAATTGAAATTATTTTTAACTAATTCATTTTAAAATGTGATGAATATCCCATTACAGAATTTTGGTTCTGCCCAGTATTTTTTTATTTATTCATAATCCAGCTATTTGGCATATTTCTCATCATTTTGCATATTGCTCACGGTGCAAAATATAAGCCTGACAAATTGCAGGAATCAGAACAGTGGGATGAAAACTCAGAAGTGTGGCTGAAAAGGTACTCTTATAAAAACTGAAGTAACTCTTCTTGAGCTACATGTACAAAGTAATGTGATGTCTCATTACACTTGCAAGAAATCACCCTGCCTCAATTTTACATAGCAAATGTGCCTGAAACTCCATGACCTGCAATATTCATTTGTTTATGAGACCATGGGATCAGCTGTATGTCACAGCTTGGCTATGCTGGGATGGGCTCTGGGCTGGGTCAGGTTCAGAATTGCTCCACATGGCTTCATTTTGGAACCCTGGTTAAGTGAGCTCTGGCCACAGAAAGGCAAATACTGCATGTATCCACCTCTGTGTGGAAGCTGAGAAAGTTGATACAAGTAGAGAGTCAAATAGTGGTTACCAAAGCCTGCAAAGAGTGCGAGAGAAGGGAAGATGGAAGGAGGATGGTTAGTAACTACTAGTGTGTGGTTGGATAGAGGGATAATTTCTGATCTCCTATAACACAATAGGGTAACTATGATTGAAAATAATTAATTGCATATTTCAGAATAGCTAGCAGAGAAGAGTTTGAATATTACCAACACAAAGATGTGATAGATGTCTGAGGTGATGGATATGCCAGTTACCCTGATCTGATCATTACACACTGTGTACATGTATTGAAATGTCATGCTGTACCCCATAATTATATACAGTTACCACATGACACTTAAAAATAAATACGTGTACATATAATACAACTAAAACCTGGAAGAAAATAACAAGCCATGGTGCTTTAGGAAACAGGGGAGTCAGAAATTCAAGAAGGCAACCTCAATCTTGCCATGCCTCTTGAAATCCCTGGCTAGGTGCTATGGAACTCCAGTGGTTACAGTGAGTCACATGGTTACCTATAGAAGGGTTGGAAATCAAATCCTTCCACAGGCAAGTCATAGCAAGACTAAGGAGAGACAGAATTGCAAACATTATATAATCCACCATCCAGCCTTCCCCCAGTGTAAAGGAGTTGATATTTCCATAAATAGGTAGCAGAACAACAACAAAAAAGGATTTTGTGGTGACCTCCTGTTTTTGTCTACACATATGAAAAAATCAGCTGAAATAATTTTTGTGTTGAATTATTCCTCACTGGTCACCCTATTAAATAACTGATAAAAATCTCAGTGTTTCTTGAGCAAAATAAAGTATTGCCTGATTAAACTTCATCAAAAACAATTATTCCCTGATGAATTTACTTAAAAGTGGAGCCCCATGCTTCTCTATGCTTTTTTCTCCATCACTTAGAAGTACCCCAAAGCAATCAGGGTTTGCAGTCAACACTCACTGAGCCTGAGGACAGCTAGCAAGAGCCGTCCAGACTGTAAGTGATGGAGACTGATTCTGGATGGAGGGCTTTTACTTGAGGTGGAAGAAGCAGCACCGTAAAAGAAGAAATATGAGGAGTTGACTGTATGCAGAGTATAGTAATGAGGGAGGCAGGGGTCAAGGAGGACTCTGAAATTTCTAACTTGGGAGATTTGAAGATTAGTGGTCTCACTTTAAAAGAAGGATTATCTGAAAAGGCAATTGCCACAGCTCCTTAATAGCTGGATCTTGAGCAAGGCTCAGTCTGCTGGAGTCCTGCAAGGCAGACGATTCCAAAAGAAGGAATGCGTGGCATATCCCACTTTGCATTATGTTATATTCTGGAAATTTGGGGTGCTTTGGGTTTTGCTTTCACATTAATTGTAAAGGAAAATTTCTTAGAAACAAAAGATGGCTGGACGGATTATGATTTCTCAATGTTAGCTGAAAAAGCAGTGCTTTAAGACAACCCATAAGAAATTCATTAACCACATACAAACATTAGTCAGGAAACGGGCTTTTCAAGCTTAGTTACTAAACAGCCTTATGTTCCCTCTCAGCACACAGGTATAGAAACAAAATAAATAAGCCAAAGAGGTTTAGGTCTACTATTTTATCTATGAGTAAAGAAGGCTTTAAGACAGATAGTCTTTGTCCACTTCCTCCTTGTCTTCCTAAAATTTCACTGGACACATGAACTCTCTAGCTGCCTGAGAAAAAGATAAGAACTGCTTAAAGGAACTAAACAAATTGTAAAGATTTAAACTAATGAATAGAGACTATTCATTGTTAACCTTTAACACTGCTTTGTACTAAAAGAATTTTTATATATTGCGGCGTTCCCTTAACCAGTTAAGGTCTAAGAGCAAGGCTCGGCCTGCTAAATAAGGGACATGTGACATTTCTCACTTTACATTATTTTATTCTGGAAATTTGGGCTTTGCTTCCACATTAAAAGATTTTTTAAGAGGCTCAGGATGCGGTACACCAAGGAGAACAAAGGCCTAGGCCTGGCTCAGAGGTATCCATTAATTCTACAAATACCAGCAGTTGAGTCAAGAGAACTTAAGGTTTCTTATCATAAGTAAAGGAAGCTTCAAGACAGAAAAACTGCCAAACTCTCCACTTATCTAAAAACTTATTAACCAGCTACCTTTTAGCTGCCTGAGCAAATAGGAAAGATTTATCTAATGAATGGTTCCTCTTCACTTTTAACCTTTAACCCTACTCCTCCTTCGCTGTTTCTGCTCTCTACTAAAAGAATAATTCATTTACACTTTTGTATTTTTTCTGCTGCTCCCCTAATCTTAGCAAGCACTATAGGAAATAGCCTTTCTAGTTAAAAATATACCCACTTAACTCTAGGGAAAAGCAAGGCTGTAAAAATTCCTTTTTTTGTATACCTTGTAATGAGCATAAATATCACTCATGAGATGAATTAAAACAGATGCGTCTTAACATACATGGTGTGTAAGCGTACTCTCACTCACTCTCAACCTCATCTCAATCCCCACCTAACGAGGGACCCCCAGGCTCTACCGCTTCTTTGAGGGCTGGCCCCCGGCAATATATGTACTGTATTTTGTAACCTTTACTGTTTTTTTAATCCTAATCAAATACCATGGAAAATGGCTTTTATAGTTAAAGATGTACATACTTAACCTTTGGAAAAACAAGACTGTAAAAATTCCTGTTCTATGTGCCTCACTTCAAAAAAGATAGTATAAAGGACAGGTACTAGCAAGCAGTAAACAGATACACCTCAACACTGTATGGGGTGTGAGCGTATTCTCGAGACCTCATCTCAATCCACACCTATGGAAGGACCCCCAACCCCACTGCCTGGAGGGCTGGACCCCCACAGGCAGTTTAAAGGTTGGAACTATTTAGAACCAAATTCTTATATTAATTCATCTTTGGAGGAGAAACCTGGTCACAAGGCATTGAGAGTCAGAAGCAAGCTTCATGTTCTAGAAGTAGTCAACTTTTTTGGCAAAGAGGTTGCTTTTTTCTCTCATTGACTTTCATGAAAAAAAAAAGCCAGTTTTTTTTTTTTAACACAAAATTTTGTTCCTGTAGGTCATAATGTCTTAATTGGCCTGCTTTTCTGGGTATTTTAGGAAACAACAGTGTTGTAAGTGCCTGGAACACTTTTTCTTTTTTGGAGGGGGGCTGTGAATTGAACTCAAGGTATTTTAACTTGGAGCTACACTCCAGCCCTATTTTATTTTTTATTTTGAAACCAGGTCTCACTAAGTTGCTGAGAGCCTCGCTAAATTGCCAAGGCTGTCCTTGAATCTGTAATCCTCCTGTCTCAGCCTTCCAAATGGGAGTATAGGCATGAACCACCAGGGCCAATGTAAATACCTGAAACATCTTTCTGGTAATGACACCGTCCCTCCATTTTCCTCCTCTAAGTCCCAGTCCTCTGGTTCCCCAAACTAGAACCAGAGTCATCCCTTTTTAGCCTGCTTGCCTCCAAGTTTAATACACTTAGCACAAATTAAACTCTCTTATAATACATATGTTTCAACTGAGTTGGTCAAAATAGATGCCTCCTCAACTTAGAGGAAAAAAGATTTATTTTTTCACAGTTTTTGGAGATGTCTGCAGGGCGCAGGGCATGACAGCGGGGAGCTGAGAGAGGGAGAGCGTGCAGGCTCTGTTCTCACGTCACAGAGGCCAGAAGCAGAGAGAGAGAGAGAGAGAGAGAGAGAGAGAGAGAGAGAGAGAGAGAGAGAGAGAGGCAGAAACAGTAACCATAATCCCCAAGGCCACACCCCCAGGGACCCCTTCTTAGCAACCAAGCCCTGCTTCAATGTTGCTACCTTGATTCTGTGAAGAGTAGTAGGACAGTCTAAATCCAAACCATTACACCCCTACAGCTTTCAACTCACACTTAATTCCTTGACACTGTTCTGCCAATATAATTATCTTAACTCCAAAATCACTCACATTCCAGAAGACCATTTCTGTTGCTGTTTAATGGAACATCCTTTCATGTTAGGTATGAATGAAAGTAGCAGTCACACCTTAGCAAAAAGCATGCAAATGCTATAAGCATTACATATCTCTTTTCTTGTCTTTTATCCTTCTCTTCCTTCTTTTTTCTCTGTGCCTGGAACTATAGATATAGCAGCAAACAAATTGATGTTATAGAACCTATATGCTAGAAGAGATGATAGATATAGAGATAGATAGATGATAGGTAGATGTGATAGGAGCTCTCTAGGAGGTTTGTCTCCATGACAGTGAACAGAAAATGCTAAGGCCTTAAACTTAACACCATTTCCCAAAGTTATTGTAAACATTTCTTCTTCATGAGAATGCTCAATAATATCTAGAACTGTGATATTACTTATACTAGTTGAATATGAATATCAGTGTTTCGTATTATTCAAAATACTTCAGTTTCTAACTTGTTCTAATTTAATTGGCTCCTAATCTGGTTGGAAGCAGATACACATGAAATAACAAAATATGAGACCATTATTGACCCTATCCCTCCCACAATAGAGGAGATGTCTGAGTTCACAGAAATAGGTGAATAGGAGACTAGCAGACACCTATACTTAGAGCTATTTTCATACCGGATGACTCAGATAAGGAATCAACGTTGGTAAAGAAATAAAGTGGAGGAAGGTAGAGAGAAATTTTGTCAGTTCAGAGTCTTATCTATGGCAAAAAAGATGCTCTGAAAAACAGTTTTATGACCACTGAACTTGAAAAATAACATGAGAAATTTACAATGTACATTGCCAAGATGAAGATGCTGGGGAGTTCAATAAATTTTAAAAACCAAAACTGTTAGGAACAGGTGTGGTGGCACACACCTGTCAACCCAGCTATGTGGAAGGCTACACCAGAAGTTCGAGACAAGCTTAGGCCACATACCAAGATAAATAAACAAACAAATAAATAAATAAATAAATACTGTGCTCATGTAAAGTCTATTTACATTCTCACAGAATATAAATTTGACCAGAGTAAGTCTTCCTAAGAAATTTCCATTAAGAAATGTACAAGGGAAATAATGAATTGAATTTTCTCCTGACATCACTAACTGTGGTTTTGATCTCTAGCCTAGAATAATCCATACCTCCTCATTGTATATTAATAAACTCATTACTTGATACCTTCCAATTCTCAGGACAAATGTCCTGGACCCTTGACACATGATACCTTTCTCATGGACTCAGGGTTAGCATCCAAGTTATCTCTAACTGAAATAAGTTTTGATGGAAAATCTTTAACTTCTGTTGATTAACAGGAGGCAGTCTTCTATTTATTAAGAGAGCCTATTTATCAGTCTCCCTAACTGTAATTCTTAAAGTAAAGCCATCACTTTTTATTCCTTTCATTGAAAAATTGAGGCTCAGTATCATTCCAGGTATGTTTTTTTCCTGATAAAACAGACTTTAGACTACTGGGGCCATCTCCACCTTCCTAGGATGTTCTGAGAAAATATTTGGGTGCTGTGAGTTTACAATCTGAAACCAGCTACCAATGCTGAGCAGAGAATCTTAGCTGAGCACATGACTATGTATATATCACTATCCACTGGAAAATAACATATTAGGCTACTGGGAGCTGGTCTCAAACAAGAATTTGCCAGAAATTTATTAAGGAAATGCTCTTAGGAGAAATAATGAGTCAGTGGAAAAGCTAGAGAGAGAAGGGGAGGAAGTGGAGCCCGAGTGTCTTCAGGCAAGATCCCAGCCTCAGCTTCATCCTGCATTGGGCTCTGGAGCATAAATAACATCTCTGGTTGTTTTGAGTGGAAGCAGAGGATCTGGGCTTTTATATCTGCACTCATCAACCACCCCAAAGGGTCTTAAACCCAAAGGATTTGAACCTTGCACATGTGGACAAAGTAGATCCACTGGTCCAAGGACAGGGCTCCCAAAAGAGTCAACATAAAATTCATTAAAAGAAAAAATCAAGCAGGAATGGTGGTGCACACTTGTAATGCCAGTACTAGTGTTACTGAGACGGAAGGATCATAGGTTCAAGGCCAGCCTTAGCAACTTAGCAATACTCTCAGTAATGTAGAAAGATCCTGTTTCAAAATAAAAATAAAAAGGCCTGGGAGTGAACTCCAGCCATGCCCCACCTCTGAACCTTTCTGCACTGGGGACTATGCTTTTAACACATGAACTTTTGGGGTCCATTCCAAACCCAAACCATAAAAATCTTATTTTTATCTACTCCTATGTTTGCACTGTGCAGAAATGATAATGGGCTTTTGTGGAGAGACCAGTTTACAGCACTGGACACAGAGGTATGAAAATAGCTGCTTGAGTGTCCCTGGAACCTGTGTTGCTGGCTTTGCATCAAGCGAATCTCTACAGAGATGATTAAATTCTGCTTTCCTCCAGTGGAAGTGCCATCTGTTAGAACTCTGGAAAGTAGAAGTAATATATGATTCATTAGCTTATGTATATTCTAATATGATCCAAGAATTAAAAATCTTTTTCCACCTTTGTGAATCTTATGAGTCACTTTAGAATATTTTTTCCTTATTTCCATTTTATTATTTGGCCCCAGAATCAAAATAGCAGTTGAAGTGAATATTGTATAGCCTGTACTGTATTTGCAATTAAATGAAGGCAGATGAAGGACTTAAAAAATAAAACTATTCAAAACTAAAGAAGCTTGGAAAAAAGGTTGAATTTCTAGTTTATGGAGTCTTTCTTCATGTATCATCCATGATTTGCTTTAGAACCAGTAATAACATTTACTGCACTTGTTCCTGTTCCATCTAATATTACAAATGCTCCAATGCCTTGTGAAACAAACCCCACTGTGTTTCTGAGCATGCTTCATTCTTGCTCACAAACAAATTTTAGGAGCAAAGTGTCTGCCTCCATTTTTATCTTCTACTCCAACCCTTATCAGTGGTGTCTGTCTGCTCAGGCTTTAAATGTTGAAGCAGCCCCTGAAAGGTGTAGCTTTCATGTACAGAATCCTCTATGGGTGCACTCCTATTGGAGACCATTGCTTCTTCTGAGGGTTAGTTCAAGTTTCCTCCCCGAAACTGAACTCAGATGGTAGTGCCAGAAATTCCAGAGCCCTCAAGCCTCTGAAGTTGCCTTGTGTTTCAAGGAGAAGTAGGGAGATAACATGCCTGCAAAAATTATATAATATGCTGTTACTCAAGTAATATTGAATATTGGATCTTTATTATTTATCTTAGTGTTTCCTTATAATATTTCCTCTCTTTAGGACAAAAAACATATGGAGGAATTCAGATATAGATCACAAAATGTAAAAGGAGGCTTCATAGAATTTTCACAAATTAATGACTTTACTCTCTGCTTCTGATGTAAAATCTTCACGAATTCCCAATACTTGGATGTAATTTTATAGCCTTGATAGAGGAAAGGAAGAAAGTAAGTAGGGATACTACAGTTTACTAATGGGATGAATAGGACCCTCAAGAGAACCTGAAGGCTAGGTGTGGTGGCATGTGCCTATAATCCCAGTACCTGGGAGGTTGGTACAGGAAGATTGAAGATTCAAGGTCAGCCTCAGAAACTTAGCAAGACCTTGTTTCAAAATAAAAAAGGGATCCCAATTCAAAACAAAAGGACCAGGAATGTAGCTTGGAGGTTTAATGCCCCTGGGTTCAATTCCTGGTTAAAAAAAAAAAAAAAAAGGAAGAAAACCTGTAATGTATGTGCTTCATAAACAAAGGTATTTGTGGAAAGAAGGAAAGGAGTCTTTGGAATATATTATTAAAATGGTTTGGAAGAAAATTAGCTATTTCATTTAATAACCAAGTGTCAAGTGCTATGAAAACTATAGATGCATCCCTTTGTATAAAAATATATTTAAAATGTCTCTGCCAATCAGCCTCTTCCCACCCACCATGTGTTTCTTCAACTCCCACACTGGCTTGGAGAGTGTCAAAAAATGTGTTTTAGGCTGTCTGTCTGAATAATAAGATACTTTTACTGTTGCTAGCAGTGTCATAATGAACTCTAGTTATAAAGGGTAGAGGGGAGAAAAAAATGTACTGAGAAATTATATGATAGAAACATTCACTTCCATATTTGGCTAATGGCAGAGAGTCTGACTTCTAACGGGATAGGATGGGAGGAGAAGAAAAGTGTTGAAAAGGCTTAGAATTCTTGAATCAGGAGGAAACTCTAGTCAATGAGTCAGTGAGATAATGCCAGAAAGTCTCAGAACATCATCAAGACAGAGAAAAGGTAGAGAACTATAACTATGATGGTCTGGTGGATTTAACCATGTTAAAGGTATAGTTACCTAATACAATAATAGTACTACCTAACATACCTCCCCAAGCATGGTCACTCTAAAACAAAGAGTATATCTTTAGCCCATTTGTCTACAGGTGGGAAATTTGTGCTGGGCTCAGTAGTGGTTCTTGTGCTCTCAACTGGGCTCTACACATATGTGGAGGCTGACTTTCTATCAACTGATCATGACTATCTCCCTCTGGGTGAGTGGGTGACAAGGTCTGCTCCACAAACCATCATCCTCCAGCAAACCAACCCAAATATTCACAGTAATGATGGAGATGCAAGAGAGAGCAAGCTCTAGTATACACAGCCACACATCAAGCCTCCAATTGATTCTTTCTGTGAGCATCCTATTATGAAAAACAAGTCATATGGTGGAGCCCAGCGTCAAGGGGCAGGTTTCCCATGGTGGGAAATCACCATACTGCAAAATCACATGACAAAGACAGAAGCAGATGCCTCACTGCATTAGTCAGCTTTCCATCACTATAACACAATACCAGAGACAATTAATACATACAGAAGACAGAAGAAAGATTTATTTGGGCTCATAGTTTTAGAGTTACCATCCCACAACTTCTGCATTGGGCCTGTGGTGAGGTGAAACATTATACAGACACATTTGGTGGAGCAAAGCTGCTTACTTCATCATTAGGTGGGGAGCAAAAGACATCAAGAGAAGGGGTCGGGATCCCACTACTCCTTTTAAAGGCTCATCCCCAATAACCTCCCATTAGGTCCTGCCTCCTAAAAGGCTCCACCACTCCCCAGTAGGGCTACCCTGAGTTCCTTTAACACGTGGATCTTTGGGAGACATTTAAGATCTAAACTATAGAAATTATCTTTGCCATCTACCACATTAATCATTCTAGGCTTATATTTATTTATCACTCTGTGTTATCAGAACTTCATAAAAAATAGTGATGAGGAACTCTTCATACTCAGAATAAAGCCAAGTGACCAGGAAACCTTTTGAATGAAAGATATCTTTAACCAGAGGTGCACAAGAGAAAAAGAATACTAATTATAAGCATAAATATACTTCAATCTATTTTCTTGGGGGACCCTTAAATAGAATAATCCACGTTTGTTATTTAACATTTGCATAACACTTCCATATGTGCCTCACAAAAATATTTAGGAGTTATCTTCACAACAGCCTGGAAGAGCAGTACTATGATTGTTTTAGTTTATTATGGAGGGGCTGAGATAACAGATGTGTTCTAGCAACACCCAACTAAGTAACTGAGATATGAAAACATTAACATTCTCCTTGGTATTCAGTTTATACAAGCAAACATGTTTCTGGTTGGACTGACTGATTGATGGACTGAAATAAATAAACCAAACAGATGTTTTAGCAGCATGTTTTTATAGCTTCAAAGAATATTAAGGAATTTAAAAATGTCAATTAATTTGCCTCATTTTGCAATTGCAGAGTGTGTATGATAACCGATGACCTGTGGGTTTTAGATTTCTTGAATCTCTCTGTAACCTAAAATATATAATATCAGCAAACTTGGGATGACATAAATCAAGTTCCTCCACAAGCCTACCCTGAAGAAAAAAATTACAGCATTTTATTTAGAAGGTGATCTCAGGAAATGCTGGAGGTGAGGATGGGAAGACTAGGGAAAGGAAGGAAGGGGCCAAGGATGCTTAGTTAGAGCAAGCACTGTTACTCCAGCTACCTCATCTCTTGCAGAACTCTAGGGAACCTTGTAGGATTCACACCTCACAGGCACCCCACCTGACAGGCAAAGGAACTGGAATGTTAATATTAGCATCTGAGTCTTGAGGGTCATTGACTGGCAATTGATCTTCAGGTGTATTAATTCCGCAGTATTTGTGGCTTACCCAGTGGAAGTAGGAAGTTGTTATGAAGGCCTAAGGCCCAAAGCATTTGAGCAGAGGACAGCAAAGTTTGCTCTGTGTACTTAATAACACCAGAAAAAAATTTGCCTAAATGTGAAAGAGAGATATGTTTGTCCAAGCCCTTTCTTAAATCAATTAAAAGCAACAAAGAGAACAGAAGAGGGTGATAAATGATATATCAATGTCCAATCAGGAGACAGAAGCCACCCGTTATTTGAATAAGGAAAATTTTTAAAAATCTTAATGAGGAGGCAGTTCACTACCAACAGACATAAAATCTGAGAATCCAGCAGTATGACTATAAAAGTCACCTATTATCTAGGATGATAGTGAAGGAATTAAGGTTGAACAGAGTTCCTCCATCTCCCTCAATCTCCATCCCTCCAGAGATTCAGCAAGGTTATCTGTGATATTGTAGTTTATAAGATAGACACATAAATACAAATACGTACCTAGGTCTTAGTCACCATGTCTTGGTACATGGCTTCTGAAGCCCTTAGATTCTTCAGAGTGTTAGGAATGTCATTTTCATGTTAATGAGACAACAGGTAGCTCATGACCCCTACAGAGCTTCAGGATAGGAGCTGGTCACTGGAAAGACCAAGGCATGGAACTTTGAGCTCACCTCCAACCTCTAGAGGAGGAGAGTGCTGAAGTGTACGCTGATCATTAATGGCCAATGATTTAAGCACTCAGGCCTATGTAGTGAAGCTTCCTTCAAACCCCCAAAGGACTGTGTTTGGAGAGCTTCTGAATAGACAAGTATGTAGGTGCTCCATGCTCCTTTCTGCATATCTTTCCCCTGTATGTCTCTTCTATCTGGCAATTCATCTGTATCCTTTACTATATATTTTATTATTTTATTTTATTTTATTATGGTACTCGGGATTGAACCCAAGGGCATTTTATCCCCAGCCCTTTTTAAATTTTGTTTGGAACAGGGTCTCACTAAGTTGCTGAGAATCTTGCTAAGTTGCTGAGGCTGTCCTTGAACTTGAGATCCTCCAGTCTTAGCCTCCCAAGTACTGGGATACAAGTGTGCCCTACCACACCCAGCTCATTTTTTTATTTTTAAAGTGTGGTTATCAGAAAATTTTAAATTACATGACTGACTCACATTATATTTTTCCTTAGGAATCCACATTTAGGTAGATACTGATATAGTTTGATGAATACATTTTAATGAAATGAGCATCTTCTCTAGAGATTCTAAAATGTTTGAGGATCATGGTTCAGTATGCTTTGTTTTGATTTAAAGACTAATACCTGGTCATCAACTTTTTTTATTTTACCCAGAGGAAATGTAAACCCAAAACGCATCACTTCACAAAATAATGAAAACATTTTGATACTCAAAAGCAATTAGTAAGTGATATCAAATTAAAGAAATAGTAGTCTGAATTGCACAATTATTTTTAAAAAACAAATAAAATATATATTTAAATTTTCAAGTGCAGAACAAGTGCAATGTAAAATGAGTTCACTCTGAATTGACATTGGGAGAGATTATTTCTTGGAACAAGTATCAATTTCAGGGTGACTGTGTCACAGGTCAACAGGAAGCTTGTTCTAGCTCTTTGTTTTGATAAGACTTGCTGAAAGTCTATCTGGAAGAGGAGAAGCAATGAAAGTGGTGAGCACCTCTTTGGTCCTTTTGGAATATTCTGTGTGACTAATTGCTGCAGGAAATAACAAGGCCAAGTTCTCACACCCAAGTGTTCCAGTTAGTCTTACCAAACATGGATGATTTCTTTACAGCTCAAGCAGAGTAGGATCTAGCTTTCCAAGGCTAACCAGTGAGTGGTCTTTCAGCCTTGACTGTGACACCTCAAATGTAAGAGCAGGAATCTATCTGAGAAGGATGTAGTTCTCCTGAACATCACAAAACTGACATCTAATTGATATAAGATCTTACCTGGAGAGTCTTAATGTCTCATCAGTAAACAGACATGATTACTGACTTATCTCTACCCACAGCAAGGAGATCTAAAACTACACACTTTCCTACCAGTCCAAGGGCTAACATAACAACCACTTTGGATCCCCCTATCCCTGGTGTGAGACTTATGTACCCCTGTGTGCCTGAATGCCATCTGCCCATTAAGGCACAAGAACTGGAAGGAGGACTAAAGAGGGTGGAAAGAAGCAGAGAAGAGAAGGTAGTTATTTGGCTAGCTCTTTGGACTTCTCAGTTGTCAATTTCCATGAAATATTAACACCAGCCAATTGAGAGAATTGAGGCTGGGTTGAACAAACATTATCTCCATATGGGAAGTTGTACTTTTTTTTCAGAGCGTCTGTTTGCTTCACATCGCTCCAGAATGCAAAGAGGTTTTCTTAAAGCCTCCCTCCAATGAGAGAAAACAAAAGTAATAGGTTTTTAAAAATCTGTTTTCAGGAAAGCTGTTTCCATTGATGTTATCTTTTATTGTGATTTCTTGTCCTGCTACTAGAAAGTCTCTTATTTATAAATATCAGAAGAGTAGAAAGTTGTTTTCTGGTTTGGGGGGTCGTGGTATAAAGAGGAGACATTCCTTTTTTCTACCTTCTTCTTCTTGGGAATCCAATGATGGAATCTAGTCATCTGACATTTACGATCAATTGCCTGAGATCCGGTTAATAGTAACGGCCTCATAAACATTTGTCTCCTCCTAGGCTTGAAGGCGCTGCTCCTAGGCAGGTAAGGATGGGGCCTGCTTTGCCTACCTGAGCCAACTCCAACCTGGGAGCATTAGGGAATTAGAGAGAGAAAAATGGAAGGAAGAGGGCCTGTCATTCTGTCAACTCTGTATTTCCTTGAAGTATCTAATTATTAACCTGACTGGCATGTACAAATACAAAAATATAAAGATTGAAATACAGTTAAGACCAATGCTACAATTTGTTATTTGCTCATATGAACCTTCACCTCTGTCTAATCACTCTGGAGGTCAATGTGATAATAAGAATTTTGCTATCATTTATAGTGAACTAGAAAAGCAAGGGCCTAAAACATGACTCAGTTGCTTCAGATTTAACTGATTTAGATTTAATCTGTGCTGTTCCCTAAGGCTTAATGTGTTAAAATTTAATCCCTTTTAAATGGTGGAAAATTATTAACTATTGTGTTTAGAAGCCTTTGGAAACTGTTAAGGTTAGATAAACCATCAGGATGAAGCATCCATGATTGAATCCTGGTAGCTTTATAAGAAGAAGGAAAAAGATTCTCTTCTTCTCTTTCCTCTCCTCCCCTCCCCTTCTCTTCTCTCTTCTTCTTCTTCTTCTTCTTCTTCTTCTTCTTCTTCTTCTTCTTCTTCTCTCTCTCTCTCTCTCTCTCTCTCCCTCTCCCTCTCCCTCTCCCTCTCCCTCTCCCTCTCCCTTTCCCTCTCTCTCTCTCTCCATGTTTTCTCCTGCCATGAGATGTCATGTACTACCTGGATACTCTGCCAGCTGAAAGCCTTCACCATATGTGGCCCTTTGATCTTAGACCAGAACTGTGAGCCAAAATAATTATCTTTCCTTTTTATCTTATCAATTCTGTGGTATTGTGTTATTACTAATGTACAATGGACTGACATAATCTGCTTCCACTTTCTTCACAGAGAAGATTTGATTTTCAACACTTCCCATTAGGATTTTCTTCTGACTATGCAAGAACTATTCAATTAGTCCTCCCCTCCCCCCCCTTTTTTTTTCTTAAGAAGAAAATTTCTTTGCTCTAAGTGATTTGGCCAGAGCCAAAAGAAAATCATCTTGAATACATTGGAGTCCTCTAGTTTTCTGTCCTTTAAAGCTTAAACGGCTTAGATTACTTTGCTCCAAATTCTAAAGATTAACCTTTAACCATGTCACAATCCTCTATCCCATTCTAAACCTATTCTTAAAAAATGCTCCTCTGAGGGATTTTTCCTTTATATTTTTAATATGTTCAAGCAGAATAGGTTTCATATAGAGCTTTCTGGTTTCCTCATGAGCATTCATTTTGAGGTTCTAAATAGAATAAATTCACCATCACTCTTTTGTAGATTTTTAGAGCAGTCAACCTTCATGTCCTGCCTGATGGTAATCTGTTATGCATTTGTGGAGCAGAACTCAGGCCAGACTTGGCTGTTTTGAAACCACTCAAATTTGCTTCCATCCCTTGGAGTTTAAGTCTGTCAAAAAAGCTACAATTTTAGTTAGGAGGAGAAAAAAGCAGACAAACGTCATGTGTGCCTCCCACCGTCTGTGGCTCAAACCCCACTCAGGCTCCGAAATAATCTTCTACCACATGATCTCACTGAGTTGTACAAATACAAAGCAAGCTGCACCAAGTCATTACAAAACTAAGAGTAGAATCCAGAATATCATGTCTGCCCTTTACTCAAAATTCTGCTATTTACTTAAAGAAGCACCTCAAATGATACTTATAAAACAATTCTCAAATGTCTTAGCTTCAGCTGAGTCTCTGTCCTCTTTCATCCTTTCTTTTTCTCATCCTAGTCTTTTTTATTTGGTAAGGGAAGAGTTTATTCATAGGATATTTAAGTAAAATGGAATTATTTTCCCATTTTTCTAAAATGGAGCTAATTCAATATCATATTCTTATAAGTTAAAATTCATTTAACACAAAATTATGAAATTTATAAAGACATAAAAATAATAAAACATCAAATATATAGGGAAGAAGTTCTGGGTATACTTCTCTGGCATTCTAAGTTCCTAAATTATAAGTGAAAACAACACTTAACTTTCTGTCAGAGTCTGCTGTCTACTTACTTAATATGCAAACCAGTTTCTATGTAAAAACATAACATCTCCACTGTGTCTTGCCTGATCTACTAGTCCTCAGCTCTCCTAGAACCTCTTTTTTGCCCCATCCATACCATGTCCACACCCATCCAGCAAGACCATTCAGAGCTGGAATGATCCTGACCCCTTGTTCCAAAGATCAAGGCTGCTAAACCAGGAAGCCAGGGATACCTGCACTCCACCTGCCCTGTTCTCAGATGCTATACAACAAAACCATGGCTCTCACCAAAAGGCTGCACCATGGCTCTCACCAAAAGGCTGCTCAAGTAGCTCTCTGGAGAGGACTTTCCTTGTACATACCTCCTTAGACCACTTTAAATCTGTCTGAAAGAAATTTGCTCTGGAGATTGTCCGTACATTCCTGTCTAGGTCAATTATAGTTTTTATGTGATCTCTGTGCACTCTGTCTGTTGGCATCACAGCCAGAATTTTACTCCTCTTTGATCAAGGGATTGTCCTCTCTGCCTCTCTGTGAGGCAGGAACGTGTATATTTTGCATTCCATCATGTGCCCAGTGCTAGGCATAACCCCTCTGCCCAGGAGCTCAGAATGAGTGAATGAATAAATGAACATTAAGAGTTTTAAAATACTTTAACACTCTTTTCTGCAATGCTTTTTGTTTGTGGATCCCTTTACTGAATACCATAGAGTACATGGTCAATGCACACCCTGGGCAGTCCCAGCCAGGATCCTTCTAACAAGGCACTGTAGGAATTCATTGTTTTAACAGCTTTTCATGATAAATGGAAGAAGTCACAAAAGAATTCTTGGGGTTGGATGCATTTTAGAAGCCCTTGAGTAAAAAGCACAACCGTTTTCCCTCACTCACACCACAACCAACAGATTCAGCAATCCAAAAATGTGCTAGGATTTCTGTCCACCAGCAAGCCAGAAATTCTATAGCAGTAGGCCCTACCCCTCTGACCCAGTCAGCTCTGATATTGACCACCTATAGGTGTCCTCAGACCTGGCCTTGAAGGGTTCATCCCTAGAAACTGCCCCACTTTAGACCCAAGACCAGCCCAGGCCTCCAGAACCACCAACCAGCTAGCAATTAGGGTCCCTGTGACCCCTTTCTCAGGCCTGATTTACTAGAGCAGCTCATAGCAGTCAAGGAACCAGTTACTATATACCATGGATATTTTTCTGAATATTGTAAAGAGTCTGAATAAGCAGCCAGATGAAGAGATACTTGGAAGAGTTAGGAAGGTCCCAACCCTAAGAGTTTCTGAACTTCTGTCCATGTGGACATAGGGTGAGCCCCCTGCCCCCCCGCCCCGCCACTGGGTAAGTTTTCATCGTCTCCCACACTCGATGAGTTTCTGTTGACACACCCATGTGATGAGTTTCCATTGAGCTCCACATGGAGATTTTCCATTGGTTCCCCCAAATTATGAGTTTTCATTGCCCCCCAGATGTAATAAGTTCCCATTGGCTCTCCATATCACAAGTTTCCCTTGGTCACCACTCCTGATGAGTTTCCTTGGTTCCCCAAGTGATGAGTTTCCATCAGGCCCTACATGACAAGTTTCCTATTGCCCCGTGTGGCAACTTTCCCCCCTATGTGGCAAGTGCCCCCCACATGGCGAGTTTCCAGTGGTCCCCCACATGACAAGTTTCTCTTGGCCCACCCATATGACCAGTTTCTGTTGCCCCCCCACAACAAAGTGAGTTTCCATTGGCCCCTCCACGTGATGAATTTTCATTGTCTGCCCACATGATAAATATATGTTGCCCCACACACACACATGACAAGTTTCTGTTGGCCTCTCCACTTGATATTTGTTAGATGGCTGACCAGAGCAAAAGCAACTACATTTTGTAAAGGCTTCCCACTTACTGGATAAATCCTCATATCTTGCTTAGCCGAATGCCCTCATATCTTTCTTGCCACAGTCTGCAAGGAAATGTTAGATAACCACTTTCCCACCTTCAGAACCATCCACCAGAATGTGAACTTCCCTCCTGATTAAGCTATATAAACCTCAGCCTGTACACAGACATGGGCTCCATCCTGGAGCACAGCCCCCCCTTTTCCCCCCCCACACAGGTTTCATCTCAATAAAACCAGTACTGAGCTGGGCGTGGTGGCGCACGCTTGTAATCCCAGCATTCGGGAGGCTGAGACTTGAGGATCCGGGTTCGCAGCCAGCCTCAGCTACCTAGTGAGGCACTCCACAACTTAGTGAGACTCGGTTTCAAAATAAAGAATAAAATACAGGGCTGGGGGTGTAGCTTGGAGGTAGAATGCCCCTGAGTTCAATCCCCAGTACCGCAAAAAAATAAAAAAAAAATAAATAAATAAATAAAACCAGTACTGCCTTAGAGCAGCCTCCCTCTCTCTTTCGTCCCCCACCCTTTCAACATTTCTGTTGACCTCCACACATGATGATTTCAGTTGGTTCCCCCACTGTGATGAGTTGCCACTGACCCCCCAGACCCCCCATGTGACTTTTCCATTGACCTCATGTGACAAACTTCCATTGATCCAGCCCATGATGAATTTCCACGAGGAGTTTCTGTTGCCCCTCCCATGTGACCAGTGTCCATTAGATTCCCCACACACCAAGTTTCTGGTGACCCTCCCACATTATGTTCCCATTGCCCTCCCAGGCGCCTGACATGTCCAGTTGATCTCCACCATGACATATTTCCGTTGTCCCCCTACCTGAGGGGTTTCCATTAGTTTCTTCACATACCAACTTTCATTAGCCTCCCATGTGATGAGTTTCCATTGGTCTTGTGATCCTGTGATCCTCCACATGTTTAGCTGTGTTCTCTGTCCTTTTGAGTTTTCCTAAATTTACTTTTTTTTTTTGAGATGTTGACTATGAAACCCAAGACCTTATCATGTGCTGTAACACTGAGCTGCATGCTTTACCCTATATTAAATTTCTGATACATAAAAATATAAAATTTGTACATATTAATGAAGTACTATTTGATGTTTTGATGCATGTATACATTGTGTAATGTTTAAATCAGGTTAAACATATCTGTCTCAAGCATTTGTCATTTCTTTATGGTGAAAACTTAAAATCCCTTCCTCCAGCTTTTTGAAATATACAGAACATTGCTGTGATCTAAAGTCACCTGGCCATGGGATAGCACACCAGAACTTCTTACAGTAATCCTGGGTTTTTGAGGAGACATCATTGCATTGACATGTCAGAAGCATAGACAGCCCTGTAGGATAGGGTCAGATCCACAGCTAATGGGCTGGGGAGAAACCTGGAGTGGCTGGCTGTCTGTCCAGATTCTTCAGCACCCCCTTCAAGCAGGAATAGGGCAGGACTTCTGCTGTTACTCAGCTTCCCATTGCTGTGACAAAGTATCTGAGAAAAATGTGAGATTACACTGCACCAATGAAACTATTTTTTTAAAAGCCACAAACTAAAAAAACCCAACAACTTAAAAGATTTGGCTCACAGTTTCTATGGTTACTTGGCTGTGTTGTTTCTGGGACTGTCCTGAGCAGAACATCATGGCAGTCATGGAAAGGCAAGCAAAGTTGCTCAGCTAATGGCAGTTTTCCAAAGGCTTTCAATAGATGAGAATATTTCCAGGTGAAATGGCTCCACAGTGTTAATCTGCTGACTGTGGCAAGCAAGCCTCAATACCTCTACTTGGTGGAAGAGTCCTCAGGAGACACCACCAGGCCTCAGCCTTTGTGAGTACCACAGTAGACATCTTTATTATGTCCACCATGCCTATATTGTCTTCCATAACCCAGATGATCTTGTTGTTGCCAGTGCACAAGTCAATCATGATTGTTCTCTTTTGGCTATGCTGTACAGAACCTCATCCATCTCATGCAGGTGGCGTCCCAGTCATGTCCAAACCAAATGACCTTGACTTGGTCCTCCTCCAAGAGGATGGCCTGGTCCACCTGCCACCTGTCGTGCAGGTGTAGGAATGACATCCTGGTGTAGTCAGGTTCTGCGATAGGGCACCCTGCCTGAGACGCACAGTGGAACTTCAGGGTGTGCATGCCAACTTCATCCTACTCCTAATTCAAGAAGTCAAAAAGAGGTCCTAAGGACATAAAGATGAATGTCAACAACATGGTATACAGGTAATTTAGTCATTTCTAAAAAGACAGCAAAATGTTTTAGAATCCCAGACATTTTCCCCAAAAGAGGAAAAAGAGATAAAAATATAAGAATTACAAATTATATATTACTCTAAGTGAGGCAGGATCCAGGCTATGTCCTTGAAGACTACCCTTGGCTAAAAGCCTAGGAACAAGATAGAAGAATAAAGCTTTCTTCACGGGTCCCCTCTGAGGTGAACAAAACAGCCCACAAGCTAAGGCAAAGAACTGCTTAGAGAAGAGAAACAATGCACAGACTAACTGTATCCTGCTTCTGCATCCTGCTCACACTAGGCAAAATAAATCTCACACTCACTCCTCCCTTCTGAAAATTTAATAGTGAGCAAATGCATAAAAGAATTTGCATACTTGTATATTTCTGAGCTTGGGGTTCAGAACCGGAACTTTGATCACTAAGCCTCACTGGTGAATAAAGAGACCTGCTTTATCCTACTCTGGCCTCTGTTTCTTGCTCTCTGAGGACAAAGTATCCTGCAACATTTTGGTGGAGCCAGCCAGGAGGCATTTTTGGGCCAGTCTGGTCCTGGAGATGGGACCCAGGGTGCTTTGTCTCCTTCAGTCTGTATCTTGGGAGTTGATCTTTCCAAGTGCTGATGTTGATCCACTGAGCATGCCAGAGGCCTTTTTGCTACCATATAGGAGACCTCACCTGGAAGTGGTTGACACCAGGACTAACAGTGGCTGAGGACTTGGGTGAGAGATGGAACAGGTCACTTTCCAGCACTGACATCTGAATCATGGTAGGCTGCTCCAGGGCCCAGTCTGGCACCACTATTGGAATAGCAGAAGAGGAGACTGATCACCTGCTTTTGAAAATTCTCTGAGTAATGTTGGAAGACACAAAACTGTAATTCAAAGGTTTCATGTTAGGTGTGTGTGTATGGCAAGCAAATGTGTGTGATTGAGGTGGACACCAAGGTCAAATTCAGTTTCTAGGTAAAAATGAAAAAAAAAAAAATCTAAATACATAAGTTGCTATAACCTTGGCCATTTAGGTAACTTCCTAGAGTGCATTCCATAGTCCTTTGATCCCTCATATCTAGCCCCCCCCCCTTTGGGGGAGGCAGCATTTAGTTTTTTCCCTTTGTGGGAACTTCTATGGCACCTCTCTTACTGTAATCACAGTTCAGTGGGAACCAGGAAATCTCAGCTGGGGGACTTGTCCCTATCTATAAATGTGGGTTTTTGTTCCATTAGCTTATCTGTTTTCTTAGATTCCCAGTCATCTGTCTGTGGGCCCATCTGATTAACTCTATCTGGGTATGTGTCTATTTGCATCTATTTTCCTTTGCGAAATTCTAGGCTATGTCACTCCTGGCTCCCACAGGATCTCTTTGAGGGTCTCAGCTAAGTGTGTTACTTATGATTGTAAAGGTAAAAGTAAAAACAAAGATCAGGAGTTTAAAGAAATCACAGAGTGTTTAAGAAAATTGCAAATGATTTATAAATGACAAGACATATAAAAGAAACTTTATATATTTAGTAAGGTTGGTTATGATTAAAAAAATTAATGGTTTTTCTAAAAGTCACATTTAATGCTTTGATTCTATGTTTAAAACAATTGTGTTCTTAAGACATGAATCTGCTTTTAGTAAAAGTTTACAAAAACTAGCCTAGAGAGCAAAACTTTGGCATTTTTATTAGGGTAATTTTCTATGTTCTTCATATTTGAAATAATAAGATTTCCTGCTCTTTGTGATATTTATAAAAAACTTATTTAAGAAAAATGGTTTTGTTTTATCAAGTTAATCTCTTGTGTTTATTAAGCCTTTGAATACTTAGTAAATTGCATTTTAGGAAAGTCAGGATTTAAATATCTAAATGTCTATGTTTTACAGCCTGTTGCATGAAAGATGTTACAGGGTTAGAAATCCTAAAGTTATTTTTTATCACCTTAGTCCTTGCTTGTCTTCTTGGTAAACATTCAAATGGGAGGCACAGGTGGAGAATAGAGGAAGTTTATCTAAAAAATAAATAAGGCTATAGAGAAAAAAAGAGAGGGGGGTCACATTCCAGGAAAAAAAAAAAAGGCATCTGAAATGGGCCATTCCCAGAAACGAAAATTAAAAGGTGGCCAAGGGCAATAGGGTGACACTTCAGAAATTAGTTCTGCAAAAATCCCTTTCTTAAAAAAAAATGGCATAGTGTTACAAGCGATAAGTCTTGCAGTCCCTTTCCAAAGGGACTTCTTTATAAACATTACACTTGGGTGACAGACTGGCCTTTTCATGTTGCAGATTAGTGAACCTATTTTGTTTTTCCATCCACTTTTCCATAGGGGAAGCAAATAAAATTAAGCAGGGATCTTCAGGTAGACTTCCAGTATGTTCCAGCTGACCTGATCTGCTAATGTCTAGCTAGCTAGCTAACAGAGATAGATAAGCAACTATTACTATACATATTTGACACCCTATATATCTGTCACTGTAGAAGTACATTCATCTGAGGGCTAAACATGCTGTGCATCTGAGGTTTATCTGAATGTTTCATAGAAGCTTGTAAAGTTAAATATATGGGTTTTATATATATGCAAGGTAAGAAATGAATGTTTTCTTTCTGCAATGTGCATTGTATCTGATGTTTAGTAGCATTCAAAAATCCCTGTCATTTGGGATCTGACTTATGTCTATTTGCTTTAACTGAATGTTTTGTTATGTAAAAAAGATGCAGTTGTCTACCAAATAATAATCCTATTTCTTATCAGTAACACTGTTCTCTAAACTTGTAAAAAGTCTAGAGCTATTCTTTGATTTTTGTCAATGCAGCTAACCTACACAGAATGGTAATTATAGTTGTCTTACTGAGCCATAAATTCTGGATTCTACTCTAGTTGTAAGGGTTAAATTGATATATGCAAACTTCTATATAACTGTAATGTTAATTATTACTGGCTCCCTTGTAAGTTAAATGTAGTTATGTTTTCTAAGTATTTTCTAAAATACAAAGCATACCAAGTTATCCTAATCTGCAGCCAAAGTTGTAAACCACTGATGATAATTAAGCTACCTCATTTTATACTCTGACACATTTGGGATTAAATCACAGGCAGTCCAGGATATCCAGACCAGTTTCCTTATATTGACACCTGGGGTTGTTCCAAATAAACAGTCCAGTTGCTCACCCTCATAGAACACTGTGATTACAAAGTTTCTAAGAAAATAGCCCAAGACTGTCAACAGAAAGTAAAGTATCTGGTATTCACCAACCAGAGAGGAAAAAGACTATTGGGGGAGGGGCAAGATGGCAATTGAGGGAAACAGCACACCTCAGTCACTCTGAGATTTGGAACTAAATCCCTGTGCAGACAGCTTCTTGACAAGAGAAAAAAGCAGCAAAAAATTGGACAGAACAATGAAAAATTGAAACATAGCAGCCCCAAAGCCACAAGACAGAACAGAGACAGCAAATTTTCCCATATGCCTCACCTGGGGAACAGCAGTGGTAGCACTGGCCAGACTGCACTGGGGCTTGTGACTACAGGCACTGCGGCCTCTAGAGATCCCCAGCAAAGACTTGATGTGAAGTAAGTGGCTGCGGTTTATTGGTACTGTAAGTAGTCAGCACCTCATTCCATGTTCAACAGAGATCTGA
The DNA here is from genome assembly GCA_004027655.1 of Graphiurus murinus. Classification (NCBI taxonomy): domain Eukaryota; kingdom Metazoa; phylum Chordata; class Mammalia; order Rodentia; family Gliridae; genus Graphiurus; species Graphiurus murinus. The sequence continues at coordinate 4,997 of PVLC010008995.1, read as the reverse complement.
CTGCCTGGACACCTGACCAGAACCAGCAGCAGTGATGTCTGAGCCCACCTCATCCTCTAAAGATACAGAGCAGTGCTCAACAAGACCATAAGTTAGCTAGCTGCCCCAGTGGAAGACCACCCAGAGAGGCCACAGGGACTTGAGTGGCAAGCGATAGACTGGCAGGGTTTGAGACTTTGCAGATCACCCCTGCAGAGGTTAGGGTGGGAGCTGTGGTGGGACACATTAGTAGACAGCCCTGAAGGACATTCAGGTGGGAGAGACCTACAGTCCGCAGGTCAAAGTGCCCCTGCAGGGCCTCTAGAGATTGCCACAGGACACTCAGTTGTGGAGTGTGGAGAGAAACCAGACCAACCCAGCCCTCTCTGTGGAAAATGCAGAGCCCTCTGTATACACTGGGTCTGCCCCAGTGACACCTGCCACCTGTATAGGCAGAGATAGAAAGACTCAGGCTCAAGGCCTGTGGAAAGAGTAGAGATTCACATTTACACTGAGTTTGGCCCAGTGACACCCGCTACCTGCATAGGCAGAGAAAGACACAGAGACAGGCCCTTTGGAGAATTTGGAGACTCAGGCTTGCAGAGGGAGAGGCACCAGTGGCACTCAGTGCTTGCATGGACAGAGAGAAACCAGGTCAGGGTCCCAATCACTGAAGGAGACCAGAAGTGGGGCTGCAAACTGACATCATTGCTATAGGTTACTGAGCAAGTGAGAACACTTGGAATGTGCTCAAGAACCTACTATAAGAGGACCTTAAATGGCTTAAAGTATCCACACAGACCTAGGAGGGCCGCAGAGGCCGAGTGAAACCATTGTTTTCTTCCTTTTTCTTTGTTGTCATTCATATATATATGAACATATATATGAATCTATGTATGTTTGTGCTCATCCTCATCCCTTTTACAAGCTTCTTTCCTCTTTTCTATCTACTCTATTATCTGTCCTTTTTTCCCCTTTTCTTTGTCTTGTATTAAATTCATTTTGTATCATTATACCTAAATACTCTACACTGGCTACTATCCTCCTGTATTTTCCCTGTCTGTAATCTCTACTATATATTACCTTACTATACTCAAAAGCTCATTCTACTTGATCCTATGCTGTACTATACCCTATTCTTGCATTCAGTACTTCAGCTCCATTGAACACAACACAATTTGCCCTTGTATATACCAGCTGACACCTTTAAATACCTACAGCTGAGATTGGACCAGATAGGTGAGCCACCAGAAAGGTCTGCCAGACATTAAGGACAAACTAACCACAGCTGACAGAAGGAATCAGCCAACATCCCATACATTGAAGCTAAAAACTAAAAACTATAGGGCACAAACTGTTCTGCTCACACCTCTAAGCCAACTCCCTATAATGGAGGGAACAAACAGGACCTTAACATGTGGAACCCATCAATGTCACCATTGCATCGAGCAGAAGGTGCCCTAAGTAACTGCAACCCAATACTGATGACCCACAGGCAGGACAACAGTGGGGTGATATGGGACACAGTTTTCAAAGTCAGTATAGTATCAAAGGGTAATAAATACACAACAGAGCTAAGAATACCTATATAGTAGAGGCTATTCACTTTTAAGGCATACCTAGTGGTAAATATCTACCTTCAGAATAAGATACTATAAGGAAAAGGAACTAGACATAAGAAACCTACAGAATGAGAGAAGGCTATCAAAAGCAACAAAAATATAAACTTAAGAAACCTGAAATCATGAGAAGGAAGAATAGCAAAGAAAAAAAAAATGAACTCCCACAACCTGTCAATAACAGAAACTGCCAACACAAAATTGCAGAGATTGCCAAAAGAACAATTCAGAACATTGATAGTGGAAATGATACAGGATTTTGGAAAACAATTCAGAGAAAGCCTGAAAGAAATGAAGGAAAAAATAAACAAAGAATCTGACACCCTGAAAAGAAATCAAAAAGAAGCTCCGAAGGAAATGAAGGATGCAATAATTGAAGTGAATGCATCATTACAAACTATAAACAGTAGACTAGACCACATGGAAAATAGAATCTCACTCTTAGAAGATGACCACTCTAAAAATGAAAGCATAGTAAAAGAAACATTTAGAAGTAGAAGAAGCATTTAGAAGAAACAATTTAACAGCATGAATTGGATATTGAAGAGATCTGGGCCAATTTTTAAAGAGCTAACCTAAGAATAATAGGCATAAAAGAGGGAATAGAAACTGAATTAAAGAAATCAATAATCTTTTCAGAGAAGTAGTATTAGAAAAAATTTCAAACATAGAAAAAGAGGTCAACACACAAATACAAGAAATATATAAACCCCCCATTAGAAAAGATCAGAGAAAAGGTTCACCACACCACATAATAATCAAATTGAGTTACATAGAGGCCAAAGAGAGAATCTTGAATGTAATGAAAGTAAAAGACCAAATGACATTCAGAGACAAACCAATAATGATCACTCCAGACTTCCCAAACGAAATCATGAAAGCCAGGAGGGTCTGGAGCAACATATTCCAAACTCTGAAAGAAAACATCTCCCAACCAAGACTATTCTGCCTAGCAAAAATATCTCTCAAAAATGTTGGGGAAATAAAAATCTTTCACGACAAACAGAAGGTGAAAGGATTTATGTCTTCCAAAGAAGCACTAGAGAAAATACTCAAAGAGACAATTACAAAGAATAATTCCTAAATAAATGCCATAACCAGGGAAACAATGATATTCACCAAACAAACAACTAAGCAAAGAAGAACAAACACTACCTCAAACAAGTTAAAACTCAAAATATTGGGAAATAAAAATCATCTCTCTGATTGCTAATTATGCAGAACATTTCCTCATACATTTATTGACCATTTTTATTTCTTCTTTTGTGATCCTTTGCCCATTTTTTATTGGGTTTTTTGTTTTCTTAGCTGTGATTTTCTTGAGTTCTCTGTATATCCTAGATATTAGACCTCTATCAGAAGAGTAGCTGACAAAAATTTTCTCCCATTCTGTGGACTCTCTATTGAGGTTCTTGATAGTTTCCTTTGCTGCACAGAAGCTCTTCAGTTTAATGCAATCCCATGTATTGATCTTCCTTTGAGTTGCTTGTGCTTTTGGGTTCTTGTTGAGAAAGTTTTTACCTGTGTTGAAGTGTTGGTCTTATGCCCTCTTCAAGTAGTTGCAAGGTCTCTGGCCTAACTTCCAGGTCTTTGATCCACCTTGAGTTGACTTTTGTTCAGGATGAGAAAGTGGGGTTTATTTCCATTTTCCTGCATATGGTTAACCAGTTTTGCCAACACCATTTGTTAAAGAGGCTATCTTTTTTCCAATGTATATTTTTGGCTCCTTCGTCAAAAATCAATTGACTGTAAGCACGTGGGTCTGTTTCTGAGTCTTCTATTCTGCTACATTGGTTAGCAAACAGACAGATGCAAATCAAAACTACCTTGAGATTTCACCTAACTCCAATCAGAATGGCAATCATAAAAAACACAAACAACAACAAATGCTGGCAAGAGTGTGGAGAAGTGGGAACCCTAATACATTTTTGGTGGGATTGCAAATTAGTGCAACCTCTTTGGAAAACAGTAAGGAGGATCCTCAAACGAATGGGAATGAACCTACCATATGATCCAGCAATACCACTTCTGGGTATCTGCCCAAAAGAATGGAAACCAAATTATCAGACTGACGCATGTGTATCTATGTTTATAGCTGCACAATTCACAATTGCCAAACTATGGAAACAGCCAAGATGCCCATCGACAGATGAATGGATTACAAAACTATGGGATATGTACACAATGGAATTTTACTCAGCCATAAAGAAGAACAAAATCATGTTATTTGCAGGGAAATGGATGCAACTGGAAAACATTATGTTAAGTGAGATTAGCCAGTCACAATAAAAAAGCATATGTTTTTCCTAATATGCAGATATTAAGGAGAAGTTGGGGCATAAGAGGGTCTCCAGATGAAGAAGGAGAAACCCTAGATAAGCAAAGAAGTTGACTTAACTGAAGGGGATGGATGGGGTGGGTGGGGGACACCCTAATGCACATGATGTACTTTCACAAATATATCAAGGTCAATCACTAAACTGAACTTGAGAAGGAGGGAGGGCGAGGGAGTGGGGTGGGAATGGGGAAGGGGTTAAATGAGAAATGTGTGCATATATGCCTTTATCAGCTTGTACCTAACAAAGATGTATGATTACAATCCACCAATTATTATATAAAAAAAAACAAAAAATCATCTCTCAGTAATCATGCTGAATACAATAGGCCTCAACTCCCCAATAAAAAGACATAAGGTGGAAAAACTGATTAAAAATCATAATTCATTGATATGTTGCCTGCAAGAAACACCTTACAAATAAAGATACTCACAAACTAAAGGTGAAAGAATGGAGCAAGGTAATCCATGCTAATGAAACTCAAAGACAAGTAAGAGTAGCAAGTATGATATCAGACAAATTAGACTTCAAGCCTAAACTTATCAGAAGAGACATAGCAAATCTTTTTTTTTTTTTTTTTTTTGCGGTACTGGGGATGGAACTCAGGGGCATTCTACCTCCAAGCTATACCCCCAGCCCTATTTTTTATTCTTTATTTTGAAACAGGGTCTCACTAAGTTGTGGAGGGCCTCCCTAGGTAGCTGAAGCTGGCCTCGAACCTGGATCCTCCGGTCTCAGCTTCCCACATGCTAGAATTACAAGCATCTTCCACCATGCCTGGCTAGCAGATCATTTTTGACTGCTAAAAGAAACAATCTAGCAAAAGGATATAATGATAGTCAACATTTATGCCCCAAACATAGGTACAACCACTTTCATAAAACTTTTCATGACATGAAGTCACACATAGATCCCAATACAGTAATATTGGGAGACTTCAACACTCCTCTCACACCACTAGACCAATATAGACAAAAGGCCAGTAAAGATGCCTCAGACCTAAATAACACCATACATCAAATGGACCTATTAGACACATATAGAATATTCCACTCAACTACAA
>PVLC010008994.1:17994-55976 GCA_004027655.1 Graphiurus murinus | reverse complement strand
TTTTTGCGGTACTGGGGATTGAACCCAGGGGCATTTTACCTCCGAGCTATACCCCCAGCCCTATTTTTTATTCTTTATTTTGAAACAGGGTCTCACTAAGTTGTGGAGGGCCTCACTAGGTAGCTGAGGCTGGCCTCGAACCCAGATCCTCCAGTCTCAGCCTCCCAAACGCTGGGATTACAAGCGTGCACCACCATGCCCGGCTTGAGATTTTTTTTTTACTCTGCTTTTATTGGTGCATTATGGTCTCACATGATATTGTATATTATGATGACATTGACAGATTTTGATGGAGAGTTTTAGTTATTTAATTATTTATTCATTCTTTCATTCATTGGCAGTGCTGGGGATTGAACCCAGGGCCTCACACATACTAGGCCAAGGCTCGGCCACTGAGCTACAACCCCCAGCCCTTTTTACTTTTTTATTTTGAGTCCAGGTCTTGCTAAGTTGCTGAGGCTAGCATTTGTGATCCTCCTGCCTCAGCTTCCCCAGTAGCGGGAATGACAGATGTGCACCACTGAGCCGGGCTCTGATGGAGGTTTTCGAGGGCTTTGAAAACCCCCAATGAATTTTCAGCACTGACTCAACTCAGAAGCACATTGCCCCAAAATAGATTTTATGACGGGAAGATCAGGGCCAAATCCAACTCCCAGGGACAGTGAAAAGAGCTCTTTGTGTTTTCCTAGCCACACAGTCAGCGCCTCCGTAGCCCCACTCAGAGAGATGGTGAGAATCCTCCTGCCTCCTCTTCTCTCCTCCCTCCTCCCCTCCCTCCCAGGATCCTCTGCTCTCCCTCCCCAGTACACTTTCCGGGCCTCTCAGCCAGCATCTTGTGAGCACCAAGAAGGAGCAAAGGGAACTGCCTCTCTGTTCAGAGCCACGCGAAGTATCCTCATCTGAGCAAACAGTTGTAATGCATCATTCTAAAAACTTTCAGACTTCCCCCCCTCAATTTTCATATTTTCTATTCCATTTTGAAATAAGCTAGAAGTCCAGGAGAGAAGAAAAAGTGCTCACCTAGAACAGGTGAGGATTTTAAAAACCTGCCCTACAATCCCCATAGTACTGGAAAAATCAGCACAGTGACTAGCACAAATAAATATTTGGTTAGTAAACTAATAAATACATTCTCTGTAAAGATTTGTAGATGAAATTGAAAGGAGTCTAAAGACTAAATATACTAAATTCTAATTAACACATAACGCTTTATAAAATAGAGTAAAACAGTTAATCCTTCTTTCCCTTGAATTAGTGGCGCCTTCCTAATGAATCTAGGTTGTTAATGAATTTGGCTCAGCTTCAGTAAAATCAATGAAGCATTGCTATCAAATCAGTATTCAGAGCTCTGTATCCATTGATTTCAGCATAATACTTAACTAATGTGAACTACTAAAACACAGTTATTTACAAGACGGTGTTCAAAGATCCCTTATTTAAAAAGATGAAGCACAATGCTAATGTTATAGAGAAACCCATAAGCAGAGTTCCAAAAAGGATGAGAAGCTGACCGTTATTCCAGACATTTCAGCAAATCGTGTTCTATATTTCCACTAAATAAGCCAGCTAGAATAACTGCTACATGGCTGAGACTGGGTGGGTATGTTTGGTTGGCAACACCTGTCCTTCCGCAAGCCAATGCCATTCTTGTAGGAGCAGGATGGAAAATGAAAATGGAAAAGAACAATTTTATGCAGAGATTCCTAGGTTTAGAGAAGAACAAAATCAATGGGTAGTTTACAGTCTGTTTTACAGCCTGCCCTGGGAAATCAGCCTGAACCATCATGTGGGAAGATGCTGCAGAGGAAGCTTGTGGTGGCTATCCACACAGGGCATTACTGGGCACCCAGCTGAACAAAGCTGGAGTCAGAGCTGGAGTAAAGAGCAGTTTCTCATCTCTGCACATCGCACAGCATGACTCCCATATTGCAGTAAAAGTGGAGAGGAACCCAGGAGCATTGGGCAATTTGGAAATTTTTGCAGGTTTTGGACACTGTATCTGTCAGCATTCTCCCAGCTATAATCTAAAGACTTGACCGTGTAACTTAGAGGAAGAGAGATTTATTTGCTCACAGTTTTCCTGGAAGATATTGGGGTTCAGTCTTTGTGAGGCCAGGGACCTCGGATCTCAGGACATGGCGGCAGGAAGCAGAGAGAGGGAGAGCGCATGGACTGCGCTCCTCACATCATGGAGGCCGGAAGCAAGAGTGAGACCTGGGGGAGGAGGAATCATATATAATCCTCAAGGCTGCACCCCCAGGGAGTCACCTTCTCCAGCCACTGTAATAGATTACATTACAGTGAGATTTATCTGGGATTATAACCCTCATGACTCAATTTTACATCAACTCCAAACACCAATTTACGAGCTCTTCAACTATATCCAACTATAACAGAAACATTGTAAGGAAGTACCCTGGGCAGAGAAACAGAATTTTCACAGAGGCCCCTGTAAAGTGACTTGCAGCCAGCAGCATCAAAAGGAGACTGAAATGGCAAAGCTTGGCAGTGATTTTGTGGACACGTGTCAGGAATGGCTGAGGAGTTTTAGAGGTTGTACAGGTGAGAATCAACTAAACATTAACACAAAGATATAAGCTAGCGTAGCCTTACTTGCAGGCCAAACCAGGGAAATTCTGGGATATCTGGAATGTAGTCATAAGTGTGTAAACCAATGTCCTTTTGATTCAAAGTTAATACTCCCACCAGGTGTGGTGGTGCATGCTTATGGTCCCAGCTTATGGGGGTCTGAGACAGTCGGATCTTGGGTTTGACACCAGCCTCAGCATTTCAAAATAAGATAAAAAAAAAAGGCCTGGAGGTTTAGCTCAGAGGTAGAATGTCCCTGCGTTCAATACCCAGTACAAGGAAGGAAGGAAGGAATGAAGGAAGGAAGGAAGGAAGGAAGGAAGGAAGGAAGGAAGGGAAGGAGGGAGGGAGGGAGGAAGACAGTCAACCCTTCCAACTTGTGCATGTGAATTCATTTAAGAGTAAAGCTTCCAAGTAGTGAGATACAAGAATATTGCCTGTAATTTGGTCCCAGTTTCTCTTTTCTTTTCTTGATTATTCATCCTATTCAAATAGAAAACAGTGATACACATTTATGAAGAGGTTTCTTTTTGAGAAACCACCTTCAGCAATGGGGAAGAATTAAAGGGGAATTAAGTTCCCTTGTTGAACACAAAACATATTTGGAGATGTGAGATGACACATACAGAGATGGACCAGGAATATATGTTTATATGCAATGCACATGGAATACTTCTAGAAGAGGATAGTAGTGGTTTCTTTTGCATAAGAGAACTGAAAAGTAGGGATGGCAGGAAACCTCCTTTTTACCACTAACCATATGTAAAATTAGAACTTGTTCGTTTGTTTTCAGTTCCAGAGATTGGATCCAGGGCCCCATACATGCTAGGCAAATGCTTCACCCAGATACATGCCCAGCCCCTAATTTGAACTTTTTATTTATTTATTTTTTGCCATGTATTTATATTACTTTTTAAGTAATCCTCAGTCCTAAAAATTTTGTACATATATAATATTATATATACATAATTTTAATTTTACATAACTATTACAAATAATTTTAAGCTGGGCGTGGTGGCACACACTTGTAATCCCAGCATTTGGGAGCCAGCCCTATTTTTTTTTATTCTTTATTTTGAAACAGGATCTCACTAAGTTGCGGAGTGCCTCACTAAGTAGCTGAGGCTGGCCGCAAACCCGGGTCCTCTGGTCTCAGCCTCCCAAATACTGGGATTACACACACTTTTATTGATGCATTGTAGTCTTACATCATAATGTAGTTCAGAATTATAGGGATGTCCCTAATGCACATGATGTAGTTTCACAAACATACCAAAGTCAATCACTAAACTGAACCTGAGAAGAGAGGGCGAAGGAGTAGGGTGGGAATTGGGGAAGGGTTAAATGAGAAATGTGTGCATGTGTGCCTTTACCAGCTTGTACCTAACAAAGATGTATGATTACAATGCACCAATAAAAAATAAATAAATAAAAATTTAAAAATAAAAGTAAATTAAAGCAAAAAAAAGAATTATAGGGATATACATGTACTGTATTACTCTTTCAAGAGCAAAATAATTGAGTTGTATTTTTCTAAAGTAAGTAAAGATGGATAATTATTATAACTTTAACAAAAGCCTAGGTCTTTGAGTCAGGCAAACATAGTACTGTAAACTGAACTAAGCCAAGTAGGTCTTTCAAAATTATCTCTTTTTGGTAGAGATCTAAAATCTCTGGTGCTCAAAAAAAAGATTACCTGAGAACTCTATCCAGGGTTCTACTAACAGGCAGTTTGTTTAATTAAAGCAAATCTCAAACCAAATATTGGGACAAATGTAAATTTTTGCTAGTAAGCAGGCACTGGAAATTCCAGGCAACTTTTGAGCTTGGTGGAGTCCTTAATGCACTTAAATATCCAGCTTGCAAGAAATGTGGAGGTTAAAATATTTTAGCTAATCTTCTACTTGGATCAGACAGCAAAACCATCCATTAAGTGGTAGAACACTAAATCAAATGGAATCCTTGGCCTGAGTGCTTCTTCAAAGAGTTTTAGGCTGATAGGCTTCCTAATTCTTATTAATATATAATATTATGATGCAATGTTGCTATGCAACATTTATAGAGGAATCTGTGTATCATTTCTAGTCAATAAACATATCTTAAATACTACTTATTCTACCCACAAAATCTCATTCCTAACAGAGGCTTCACAGTGAAATGGATATAGGCTCTGCACTCAGACTGTCTGGCTATACTGTTTACTAGCTATACAACCTTGAGCAAGCGATTCAAACTCTCTGTGACTCTTTTCTCTCATCAGTAAAATAGGGATGGTAATTACTTACCTTGTGAGGGTATTGTGAGAGTTAAATGAGTTCAAATTTGCAAAGTGCTTGAGATCAGCATCTGGTATACAATAAATGCCCTATGAGCACTCATTATATATATTAAATTAGCAACCTTTATGTTAACTAAGCAACTCTCTAATGAAGATTCTGAGAGTAGTATTAGGCATTCTCACAGCCTTGGAAGATAGAGATCATGACTCCTCATGGAACAGAGTGGTACGATTACTGCTTGTTATAAAATTTCGGGTTCCCTGGCTTTATATTCTCCTGGGATTCACCCCCCACACATGCAGGTGTCATCCGACCCTCTTTGTGCCACCCTCTGTGCTACTGCTCTTGCTGTGAGTCTCTCCTCTCTGATCAAGTCTTGTGTCTCCCGCAGGCATCCATGAAACTAGAGCCAGCCAAAGTAAGAACTTGGCAATTAGTGTAAAATCTCAGACCTTCACACTCCTGACAGTATTACAGTGGGTATTGTGATGGTGAGTCTGGATGGTCAACTTGACTGAATCATGAAACACCTAAGAAGATGTGACTTTGGGAGTGCTGATGAGATGGTTGGTTTACGTAATTAATAGCAGATTGAAGGGGAAATCCTGCCCTGAATGTGGGCAGCCCCGCTCTGATAGGCACAGGACCTGGATAAAAGAAGGAGAAAGCCACGTGAAGGCATACATGGCTCTTCTTGAAGAAAGCACTGTCTGCTCTCGTCTAAGATAATGGCCTTCAAATCTTCAAACATGACCTTCACCATCATTTCCCCAGAGAGTTTTCTGGCCTTTCTTTCCATCTTGGACCGGGACTGAATTAGCGGTTGCTCTGATTCTGAGACTCCAGCTCTTGGACAGCTCAACCAGTTCCTGGTTCTTTCTGCTCTCCGTGTACAGCTGGAAATTTGGGATGACACTGCTTTACAATGTGAACTGATTTGATAAATCCCCTTTTACCATATATGTGTTCTCTGAGTTCTGTTAGTCTAGTGAACCCTGGCCAATTCAGGTATTATAAGCAAAATTATGACAACAAATTGGAAAACTTAGATGAAATCAACAAATTTCTTTAAAAGACACAGCCTACTATGTCTCTTCATGATATTGGGAAGGGCCATTTTTTTTCTTAGGCAGGACACAGAAAGATATTAGCCATAAGAGGAAAGAAAAAATAAATAAAAATAAGTTAGACTTCAACATAATCATACTTATCAAAATCATAAATCAAAATAATACCATAACTCCCCCCAAAATACCTTACATACCCTTACATAATAGCTAAAATTAAAGAGACTGACAATAGCAAGTGAAACAACAGGAACTTGGATATATTGCTGATGTAAAAGAGAAATGTATACACGCCTTGGATTAATGGCACTGTCACCAGAACGGGTTGCCGGTCAAAGGACATTTGGTCCTGTCTCTCTGTCTCCTGCCATGTGATGTCTTCCACCAGGGGATAGGACAGAAAGAAAGGCCCCACCAAATGCAGCCCCTCGTTTTCAAATTCCCCAGCATCTAGAACTGTAACCATAGATCACTGTTCTTTAGAAATTATACAGGCTCAGGTATCCTGTTATAGCAGCACAACACAGACTATGACAGTGACTTTAAAAAAATAAAATCATGATCACTCTCGCTGGCTATAGAAGATTCAATGGGTTTTAACCTACTGAACCTTTATAAAAAAAAAAAAGATATGAATAATACTACCTACTTTACTGTAGCAGCAAGAGAATTATCTTAAATAATTCATATGGAACACTTAGCACAACGCATGGCTCATACCAAGAATAAAAATAATGTAAACGAAATAACTGCTGAGGTTAAAAGTAGTGTGCATGATGTTATCCATTAAGTTTCCCTGAGGAGATGATGGATTTTGAGATAGCCATTAAGGAAAGGCATGAATTATTAGGGAGAACATTAGAAATGTGAGATAAAAACACTGGTAGAATTAGTAAGATGAGCATAGTACTGGGCAACCATCGGGTATATTCTGCTGGGTCAGAAGAGCTATGCCTAATTGTAAGGGAAAATTGAGTGAGAGATGAGAGAGAAGAAAGAGAAAGAGAGGGAGGAGAGAGAAAGGGGGGAGGGGGTAGTAATACAGCCAGATTTGTGAAAACTAGTGTAGAAAATAACATGTCATATGAGAACCAAGTAGGCATGATCCACAGAGATCAGTGTTCAACAGAGTAGGCCATTCTGAAAAGCACGTGCAAAAATGAGAAGAAACAAGGCATGACTGAAACAGAGGCTTGAAGAAGGAATCCATTGCTCTGCCACGCAAGAGGAGACAAGTCTAAGACTAGAAGAGAGAAAGAGAGGAGAGAATTCGGGAGAGCTCGTGGGGGGTGAGGGGGCAGAAATTAGGTCTAAATAGAAGCAAAAAAGAAAAAGGAGCTGTTCACAACTCCAAAGTCTTGAGTTGGAAAAATAGTTTGTTTGAAATACTAATGCCCAAGAACCCAACCTGCTCAGGAGGAGAGCAGACAGGAAGGCTCACAAGAGAAAGACAGCCAGGCATGGTAGCACATGCCTTTAATTCCAGTACTTCAGAGGCTGAGACAGGAGGATCGCAGGTTCAAAGCCAGCCTCAGCAACTTAGCAAAGCTCTCAACAACCTAGTGAGACCCTGTTTCCAAATAAGAAACAAAATCAGGCTGGAGGTGCTGCTTGGAGGTAGAATGCCTCTGGGTTCAATTCCCTGAGAGAGAGAGAGAGAGAGAGAGAGAGAGAGAGGCTTATGATAGTCATAGGTTTGCTGGAGCTCCCATAACAAAGTATCAAAAACTGGGTAGCTTAAGCAAAAGAAGTTTACTGTCCCACAGTTCTGGAGGTGACAAACCCAATCTCAAGGTGTGAGCAAGGCTGATTCCTTCTGAAGTCTGTGAGGGAGAATGAGTCCCTGCTGGCCCCTGGTGCCGGGGGTTTGCTGGCAGACATTGGCACGGCCTCCACTGCATCCCTGATCTCCGCCTTCACCTCCACGTTGAGCTCTTCCTGTGTACGTATGTGTCCAACTGTCTCCTCCTTGGGAACCTCCCAGTCACACCAGACTAGAGGCTCACCCTGATTCAGTGAGAGTACATCTTCACTAATTGTACCTGCAATAATCTGAGTTCCAAGGAAGATCACATTTGAAGATTTCAATTGGGGGGGGGACATGATTCAACCTACAGCAGTACTGTTCACTAATTTTTAGCTCTCACCCTCCTGAATACATGATACCTCTGCATCATCTTTTTAAATTTTTTATGTATGTATGTATCTATCTATCTACCTACCTACCTATGTATCTATGTTATGTATGTATTTATTTTGGTATTGGGGATTGAACCCGGGGCATTCTACCTCTGCGCTACACAGCCAGTCCCATTTTATGTTTTATTCTGAAACAGGATCTCGCTAGGTTCTGAGGGTCTCACTAAGTTGCCAAGACTGGCCTCAAATCTGCAATCTTCCTGTCTCAGCCTCCCAAGTACTAGGATTACAGGTGTGTGCCGCTGAACCTGGCTCTTCCTCACCTTCATTAAAGTTATATGTAGCCATATAATTTGCTGTGACCAATAAAATGTGAAGGAAAGTGACATTTGCCACTCCCAGCAGAAGCTTTAAAGACATTGTGTGATTTGCCACTTTCTCTTCCCTCTATAAGATGATTGCACAGACAGATGTCAACACATACCCTCCATCAGCCCATGTCCCTAAGGAGCTACATGAGCAAAATCCCCCTCCTGGCCTGCGCTGGAAACATGGCAGCAAGAAATGTACTGTTTTGCATCAAGCTAATTAAATCTGGGGGGGGGGGGATGTTTGTACTCCTGTAGAAACCTAGCCTAGCAGAGACACAGAGGTGAGTGAGATTTTTATCAAAAGAGTAACAATCAGGAAGAGACCATCTGTGAGGGTCTGCCATCACCTCATATTTCAAAAACAGTTGGCAGATTGTATCTTTGGTCTCCCCCACCCCTCAGTGAGCCAAACACCCCTGGACAGTCTCTTCCGACCTTGACTTTGGGATTGACCACTTGACTGGCATAGCAGCAATGGTGTATTAGTGGGCACGATGACACTAGAGGACCTGCTCATCGAGAGAGTGTCATAGAACAGAGACCAAGAGATATGCCCCATGCTTTTATTAATGGTTAACCCAGAACCCCACATCCTGAGAGGCCACACACACGGTAGTATGACCCTGGTGTTACCAATCGCCAATGACGAGTAAATACCACCTGGTAAGTCAAGGTTACTGACGCATGAAGCAATAACTCCTCAAGACTGGTCGTAGTTTGTTGCCATGCCATGACTAATAAGTTTTAGTGCTGTTCATGAAGGTAAATAGATTTGATCTGGAATTTTATAATTATGTCCTTACATCAAATAATGCTTTTTTAATGACATAGTAGTGATGATCGCTGGTTTTATTTCCAACATCCTTACCTAGAAAAAGCAAAAGGTTTTGCACTCCCAAAGCAGCTATTTTTCCACCTGACTCTGGGGTATCTCTGTATATTCTGTAAAATCTCAAAGTCCAGGAATAATCGCCTCCAAATTAAAAATGTCTAGATTCTTTCTTGCGTCAGTGGGCTATTTCGAAGCGGATAGTAGCGTAGAACGCCTGGAAGATAGCAGAGGCAGAATCTCCTGGTTCTTCAGGTTGAGACTATGGAATATATTTTTCTTTGAAGTTTTTGCTTATAGGAGAAAGTGCATCGGGGACTGCAATATCATTTCATATTCACACACATATAATATTCTTTATATAGCCAATGCATTGAGAAATGAGTGCCGTAATTTTTCCACGAAGTATAAATGCCAAACTCATGCATAATTTATACAACATAAAACCAATAGACCATGGAGCTTTGTGTTTGATTATGATCCCTGGGTTCTTCCTGATGAGTGTCATTAATCAGTCCAATCAGTGTCTGAAAATGTCCTATTTTCGTCTACAAATAAACACCTAAATGGAGGTATTACACTTGATTCAAATATGCTTTTGTACAAAGCACTTCCTGGCCTAATTTTTTTCCCTTTTTTGTGGCATTGGGGATTGAACCCAGGGGCATTCTACCTCCAAGCTACACCCCCAGCCCAAGTTTTATTTTTTGTTTTGAAACAGGGTCGCACTAAGTTGCTAATGGCCTTACTAAGTTGCTCAGGCTGGCCTCAAACCCGTGATCTTCCTGTCTCAGCCTGGCAAGTACTGGGATTATACCCATGCCCAGCTTCTTGGCCTAATCTTAGTAAAAGGAATTTAGAAGAAAATAATCAACACAAACAATAATTTTTTTTTCTGATATTCTTAGAAATGCATGGAAAAGTTTGGGGTTTTTTTGTTTGTTTGGTTGGTTGGTTGGTTGGTTAGGTTTTTATTTTTGTAGTACTAGAGATAAAACCCAGGGCCGTGCACATTCTCGGCCCGGACTTTCCCACTGAGCTACACTCCAGCCTGGGAAAGTATATTTCTAAATGTCTTGACCTTTCCCTAAAGTAAAACTTTCTGCAGTCTAATTAGTTTGTGATTCTTTCTTTTTTTTTTTTTTTAAAGGAAACCTCTGAAGTTGTCTCTGTAATGCTGATAAATTTAGAAAGGATTTTCATGCCCTAATTTGCTTGTGTACACGGCTATTCTATTCCATGGAAATCTAAAGGGCAGAGCAACTTCTCAACAACTCCACATTTCCCGGCTCCCCGAGAACCCTTCCATGTGTTCAAAGAGAAATAAACTAGGCGGGTTAGACAGGCTATAAGCACTAGGACCTGGGTCATGTTTTCTCTTCACAAATCCTCTACGCCAGTGCTCCATCACTTTGCCATAGCACAGATCTCTGCAGCACTTTCAAACAGCTCGAAAGGACATCTTCCCCATAGAGGCCGCAAACCTGTCTGAGGTAAACATCGCCATGAGTTTCTCTGCGAGTAGATCGGGAGCCTGCTTTAACCCCACTCCTGTCACGTGTTCCAGTGTGTCCCTGTCACCTTTCGAACAGCAGAACCAGCTGCCGGAGGCTCCTCCCACCACGTCCACCACTCTCTTCATGACAGACCTCCTCCCATCGTCAGCCTGCACTCTCAGCTGCCTTTATCCAAACCCCTCTGAACCGTAACCCTGCAGTCAGGCCCTTGCTTTGCAAACATCAGCATGTAATTTCAGCCAGAAAGGTGTTTCAAATGAGAAATCACTTACAAATTTGAAACAAAGTACTGTTACTACTACTCCTCCTTATTCCCAGCAGTTTTATTCACCATATGTACTTGGTAAATGCAGGAAAAATAAATAGATGGCAATGGTTAATACACACACTTTGAGCTAAGTTTGAGTCCTAGATCTGTCACCTGTTAGCTATGAAACATTGGGAGTAGTCAACTCTCGACTTCCAGGTCTTCATGTGTAGACCAAGGATGTTAGTAACTATCTCATAAGTTGCTGTGTCGGGTCGGGGAGTACTGGGGATTGAACCTAGGGCATTTCACCTCTGAGCTACACCTCCAGCTCTTTTTGTTTTTATTTATTTATTTATTTATTTGTTTATTTATTTATTTATTTTTGCAGTACTGGGGATTGAACCCAGGGGCATTCTACCTCCGAGCTACACCTCCAGTCCTATTTTTTTATTCTTTATTTTGAAACAGGATCTCACTAAGTTGCGGAGTGCCTCTCTAAGTAGCTGAGGTTGGCTGTGAACCGGGATCCTCCTGTCTCAGCCTCCTAAGTGCTGGGATTACAAGCATATGCCACCACTCCCAGCTTTGTTTTTATTTTAAAACAGGGTCTCACTAAGTTACTACATGCTGCCCTTGAACCTGCAATCCTCCTGTCTCAGCCTCCCAAGTACTGGGATTACAGCTGTGCCACCAAGCCTGGCTCTCATCGCATAGATTCCTAATAAATATGAAATATTAGCAGGGTGCAGTGGTACATGCCTGTAATTCCAGTACTTGGGAGGCTGAAATAGAAAGATCATAGGTTCAAGGCTACCAGCCTCAGCCCCTTTGCAAGACCCTCAGCAACTTAGACCCTGTATCAAAATTTAAAAAAATAAGTAAATAAAAGGGGTTAGGGGTGTAGCTCAGAAGTAGAATGCCCCTGGGTTCAATCCCAAATAAATAAATAAGAAAGAAGAAATACTCATATCAAGGTATGCTAAATACCTAACACATAATAAAGGTACAATTGCCGTATGTTAGAGTAACTATTGTTCATTTCACCCTTTGAACATCTACTTATTGACAACCTATTATGCTCCTGGCATGTTTCAAAGGTCGGGTAATGAGTGGTGAATAAACTGTACATGGCCTTTGCATTTTACGGAGCTTATACTCAAGTGGGAGAGACACCTGTTAAACAAATAATCAATATATAGTTACAAATAATGATAAAGGCTGAGAAGAAGACAGGGTGCTATGATGCAGAACCCCAGAGGGAGGGAAGCCTACTTTAGATGGGGTCATCAGGAAAGGCCTCTTGGAGAAGGTCATCTTTAAATCACAATGAGCAAAATTCTCTGTGGAGTGGAAGGAAGCAGAGAACAGCAGCCAAGCAGGAGAGCGCTCAGCAAATCCACACAGAAGAGCCCAACGCTCAGCCAGCCGGAAGCAGAAAGGCCTGCAGAAGACAGGAAATCCGGTCTCGCAGGACACAGGAAGAAGTTTCAGTTTTCCTCTAAATTCAACAGGAAGCCATTGGGGGCTTTTAAGGAGTGTCACGATTTGATTTCTGTTTTTAGGAAATGGCTCTGGAGATTATGTGATAGTTTAGAAAAGTATAAAAGTGAATCGAGGAGATTGGAAGCTATTGCAGTAGTCCAGGCAGGAGAGGATGGTAACTTGGAGTGAGCGGTAAGGGTGCTACAGAGAGAGAAAGGAATCGGAAATACATTAGAAAGGTAGAAAAATCAAGTCCACTGCCACGATGTCCACTGGGAAAGGCATGCTGTTGGTGGCATGAGTTCACATCAGCCCTGTAACTATTACCATCGGCCGTTAAGCTCCTGAAAGGGAGTGCGGCCGAGTCATCGTCTTTAGATATTAAGATTAAGTACTATTTTATTCAGTTATTCTCTAGCAACCTTCTCAGAAACTCACTCAACACGTTCCCCTATTTGCACCCCCAAGCCCTGCAGTAAGACTCAAGATAGAGCAAAAATCCTTCATCACTAGGGAAACTCGGCTCTTTAGTCTCAGCTCCAAACTGGAGTGCTAGTGATATGCAAAGTCTTGTAGGAATCCCCCGGTGCAACAAAAATCACTGAGCCTCCGGTTTGAAGTTTATCTTTCAGCTTACCTGGATGGTTCGAGGATCCCTATACAACTTACAATAATTTTTTCAAGGTTAATTTTGTTGTTGCAAGTACGTGCGCAACTCCGCTCGTTCCTCTGTAAATAATACTGACAGATGGTGTGGAATTGGGTTGTGTAGTAATTAAGGCTGAATTTGGTAGGAACTCAGAGACAGAGGGTTATCCTTAGAAGAACAAGTGATTCGCTGACAGGACTTTGAAGCTCGTAATCATCTATACCAAAAGAATAGCCAAGGCACTGCACATTATGACTTGCCATCCTGAAATTAAAACCATGGACAGCTGAAATACCAATCTTCGTGCGTTTGCCCACAGATACTATCTCAGCCCCACAAAAGAGTGTGGGTGACTCCACCCTTCTCCCAGCCAGGGAGCAGACTCTGCAACTAGTCTCAATATCTCAATCACTACCATGAATATGCCACCAAAACACAGGCTACTGAGGTACATAAGATGTCCTGACCATTTAAACATCTTTGTGAGGTTTTTGTTTTGTTTTCTCAACAATTGTAAGCAACACGGTTCTACCACTCCTACTGTGTGTCGAAAAGAGACAACAAAAGGACACTTCAGAAAAGATCGCAGGGTACCTTCAATGTCCAGGAGCCCAGCCCAACCTAATGCAATTGGAAAACAACCACAGATCCAACTCATCCTACATGTTGCAATCCCAAATTTATGGGGTTTTTTTGGTTTTTTTTTTTTTTTTTTTTTTGAGGAGGAGGCAGGACTGAGCATCAAACCTAGAATTACTTTTTTTAAGGTTCTATATCCAAAACCAGATAGCTGAGCCTTGAAGGAATTAAACCCAAATTAGGCAACTATTGTGGCAGAGAAGAAAAGGAGCAAACTATGCTGAGGACAGCAGAGTGTGTTGCCCGGAAAGATAGTGACGGATGTGGAACCACACAAGATAGCCGCCAGCCAGCTGAAGCATCAGGAAGAGATGTAACGGGAGAATGCCATGGGAAGTCATTCTAATAATTAAGACAACATCTGCCATTTATAAAGCACATGCCAAAGACCAGGCATGTACTGGACACTCACAAATTGTATCTCTAATTCTTGCAATCACTCTGCAAGGTAGGTCTTAGAATTCTCATTTTATAAATAAGAAAATAATCTTCACGATGTTATACCCCAGCTTGTACCTTGTAGAGCCAGGATTCAAAATAATATATACCTGTCCATTTCTAAGGACCAAGAGATTGTCAGACCTATGAATTATGCTCCAATGGTCCTGCTAAAGCCATTTGTTCCCACAAAAATCCTTTCCAAAGTTTGATTGGTTTGGACACTGATGTTGAGAAGCCCTGTGTCCTCAGCTGAATTTGGGAAGGCTCCAGAGTTCCACACAGAAGGACAATCACACTGCTGCATCTTCAGGAACACAGCAGCATAGTCAAGTTCAGGAACGCTCTGAAAGGAAGACCGACGCAGCATGTGGCAGCTGTGTCCTGGGTGACCTATTTTGTGCAAAAGTCTGCGAGAAGAAATGAAGAAGGACACCTGATGTCTTACTTTATGAACAGTGTGGAAGACAGTGGTAACTGTCCACAAATATGTTTCTTCCAGTAACAGAATCTCTGAGTATTAGCAGGGTTTAGCAGTTCAGCTCGATAGTACACCTCGCTTTGTACCTAGGTTCCAACTGATGAAACTTCTGCTTTGTAGCTCTCAAATAAAAATTAAAAAAAAAAAAATCTGGACTTTATGCAAGAGGACTGTTGGAAAGGGCAGAGGAAGAACTTACAATAGAAAGGACATTTTGAAGCCAAGTGTGGTGGCGCACGCTTGTAATCCCAGCATTTGGGAGGCTGAGACTGGAGGATCCGGGTTCGTGGCCAGCCTTAGCTACATAGTGAGGCTCTCCGCAACTTAGTGAGACCCTGTTTCCATATAAAGAATAAAAAATAGGGCTGGGGGTGTAGCTCAGAGGTAGAATGCCCCTGAGTTCAATCCCCAGTACCGAAAAAAAAAAAGGACATTTTGACTATAAGAGCTACGAGAGTTAGGGGGAAGAGGGGGGTTTCTTCCATAGAAAAGAAGTAAACAAGGCTAGAGAGAACCAGACCTTGGGACATGGCATGAAAGAATGGAAGGTTGGATCAAGGAATGTTTTCTCCTGAGCCTCAATAGCACATCGAGGAATGTTTTAGCCTGTTTTTCTGGGAAAGGCCCTTAAGGAAGGGCTGTATGCTGGCTCAGACTGAGAGCCAGCCACAATCCAGGAAGGAAAAACATTAATCATCATTTGGTTAGCTTGTATTTTATTGCTTTCATCCAATGGGGGTAAAACAGTTCAAATGATCATTTATAAGACACAGGATGAGAATGAGGAAGGTCTGAGGCCAGCGTTGCCCAGGTAGTGGAGGGAGATGTCCTCGAGTCCTGTCTTAGTTAGGGGTAAGGTGGTTCTTTGCTGTAAGCTCTTTTCCAGAATACAAAGGGGAGGAGGGTCTCTTTAGCCAGTCTTGTTTTCCAGGATCACAGCGTTCAGGTATAGTTCAATATCCTCACAACCTTAAGAGGAACTGCTTGCCCTGTACTTTGTTTCCCTTCTAGTGGTTGAAATGTAACCATGCAGGGGACAAGATGCCCTAAAGGATGATGTAACCTAGAGACAGGAGAAACCAGGTCCTGGGGCCCTGCATGACTCTGTACAACAGAGTTGTCTACTTGCCTGGGACAATTCGCCTCTCTGAGCTACTAGACCAAGAGAGAAATAAACTTTTACTTAGTTTGTACCACTGTATTTTGCGGTTTCCAAGTTATAGTCACTTGGCTAGTCCCCTAATGAGAGCAAACAGTCCCTGCAAACAGGAAAGTTCTTGTTTGTTTCTGGTGTCGTGGTCAACCTGTCAAGCATCGTCTTCAAATGTGAGAGCGAATATTAAATTCAGAGCTTCTTTGGAGTGGTCAAGACTCACATTCTCATTAACCTATGAAGGCCTGAAGCATCAAAAGTTCAATTTCGCTCTTCTTTTTCTGTATCATACTTGGAAAAAAATTTGGTTTCAGCTCCTGAAATGCATTAAAAACTTTCCATTCACCTAGCATTGGAACATAAATAAAGGAAAATGCTGTGGCTGCATGCACTTTCTTCTATTAAAAACATATGATAATGTATGGATTTACTTGTGGTATCAATAGGACTCTTCGAAAGTGCTAGAATGGTATAATTTTCTACACAATGACTGAAATGGTCTTTAAGTTACTAATAACCCTATTAGTGACAAGGTTCAAGACCTGCGGTACCCCAAAATATAGCAACTTGGCATTTGAGGAAACGGCAGAAGCAGGAAGGTTTTCCCCTACCACTTCCTGCAGAAAGCTGGAATCTTCTGACCTTCCTCGAAGGTTTTTAGACCTTCATTCCTGAGGGGTCCTCCCTATTCCCAGAACAAAGCAACCTCCTCATCCCCAAAGACACAGAGACACCGACAAACGACAGTTTGTTAGGGTTTGGATCTGGGACCCTGGAACGTTCCCCCAGAATTTCATGTGTTGAAAGTTTGGTCTCCAGCACAGCAAGGCTCAAAGGTGGGGACACGGGTGCAGGAGGGGGTCACCGGTAGCATGGCCTTGGGGACTATATCTGTCCATGGTGTTTTCCTGCCTCTCTCTGTCCCTCCCTCCCTCCCTGATGTTTCTGCCTTGGGGCCAGTTGACCATGGACTGAACCTCTGAAACCAGGAGCTAAATAAAACTTTCCTCCTCTGCATTGCTCTTGTCAGGTATTTTGGTCTCCACAGCAAAAAGCCAACATAAGCTGGAAGAAATCTTGCTAAGTTCCCCCAAGTTTATTACCACTATCATGTTGTCTTCCAATCATATTTATGCATCACTATCCATAAAAGTACTGCTTTTTAGCCAGGCAGGGTGGTGTAGACTTGTGAGACAGGAGGATCGCAGGTTCACAGCCAGCCTCGGTAATTTGATGAGATCCTGTTTGAAAAGTTAAAAAAAGATGGAATAGGGCTGGGGGGTTAGCTCAGAGGTAGAATGTCCCTGGGTTCAATCCCTAATATCACACAAACACAAAAAGAAATAGTTTTCCCTATTTCTTTGGGTCTTTGTTTCTGAAGGCTTCTGTATCATGGAAATCTTCAATGTGTGTACTTCCTCTTGTTAATCTGTCTTTTGTTGTAGGGGTCTCAGCTATGGACCAAACAACGAGTAAGAAAGAAGTATTTTCTCCCCTAAATTGTAAATGTGGACACAGGGGGGATATGGAAGTTCAATTGGAATGATTAAAAGAACTAACATTAGCCAAATATGGTGGCATATGCCTGTAATCCCAGTACTTGTGAGGCTGAGACAGAAGGATCCCAGGTTCAAGGCCAGCTTCAGCAACTTAGCAAGGCCCTCAGTAACTCAGGAAAACCCTGTTTCAAAATAAAAAATAAAATAGGGCTGGGGGTATAGCTTGGAGGTAGAATGCCCCTGGAGTCAATCCTCAGTACCACTAACTTTGTATTGCTTTTTGTCAGACATTGTAAGGCAACCAACAGATTCCTTCCCAAAACCAGCATCCACATGGTGTATTTTACTAAATGACCAACTACATGTATATTTATTGTTAGTGTCACAACTCTTCAAATTCCAGAGGTCTTTCTTTTAAGTATTTAAATATCTCAAGCAGTCTCATTAACTTAAATAAAAGGTATTGATTAGTCTGTGTTCCTCTGGTGGAAAAAATAGTCCAATGCCAAGACTGCTTAGGAAGGTTGTGTGTTCAATTTAATCTAAACTAAGAATTAGTTAAAAGTAATTACTGAAGCCTCTGATTCACTGGATGATTGAATTCACACTGTCTCAGTTTAGTTCTTAGTGATTTTCAAATGCATTTTGGAGAAATTACAAACCCTAACAAAAAATGAGACTTTACAAGTTTTAATTCCCTATATCGCCTCCATTCATTTTATTATTATTATTATTATTATTATTATTACTATTATTATTACTATTATTATTATCATTATCATTGGTGCATTGTAATCATATATCTTTGTTAGATACAAGCAGGTAAAGGCATACATACACACATCTCTCATTTAACCCTTCCCCAATTCCCGCCCCATTCCCTCTTCCTCCCTCCTTCTCAAGTTCAGTTTAGTGATTGACTTTGATATGTTTGTGAAAGTACATCATGTGCATTAGGGTGCCCCCCCATCACCTTCAGTTAGGTCACCTTCTTTGCTCATCTAAGGTTTTTCTTCTTCGTCTAGAGACCCTCTTATGACCCACTTTCTTCCTGGCTTCCGCATATTAGGGAGAGCATATAATTTTTTACTTTTTGTGACTAACTGACTAATCTCACTTAGCATAATGTGAGTTCCATCCATTTCCCTGAAAATGACATAATTTTGTTCTTCTTTATGGCTGAGTAAAATTCCATTGTGTACATATCCCAGAGTTTTGTAATCCATTCATCTGTTGACGGACATCTTGGTTGGTTCCAGATTTTGGCAATTGTGAATTGTGCGGCTATTATCTTAGATACACATGCATCTGTCTGATAGTTTGGTTCACCTCCATTTTTTATCTGTGACTTTAATATGTTGTGAAATTATTTTTAATCTTTATTGCACATTGGGCTGTAGCTCGGAGGTAGAATGCCCCCAGGTTCCATCCCCAGTACCAAAAAAAAAAAAAAAAAAAAAAAAAACAGGTCCAAGAACATATAACCAGATATATAGCATCGTCTTTCAACTGTTAGGTAGTCCATTGCAAAGGCATTCTCTTCTCTCCCAAACTTCCCCCACCTCAGCCCCTTGCCTAGGGCTTCTGAAATGTTGGACTTAAAAGAATAAGCTGCCAGCCGGGCGTGGTGGCGCACGCTTGTAATCCCAGCATTCGGGAGGCTGAGACCGGAGGATCTGGGTTCGCGGCCAGCCTCAGCTACCTAGTGAGGCACTCTGCAACTTAGTGAGACTTGGTTTCAAAATAAAGAATAAAAAATAGGGCTGGGGGTATAGCTCGGAGGTAGAATGCCCCTGAGTTCAATCCCTAGTACCACAAAAAAAAAAAAAAAAGAATAAGCTGCCTACTGGAAAATATTGTCAATTAAGAACTTTTCTGAACCAGGCGTGGTGGTGCACGCTTGTAATCCCAGTACTTGGGAGGCTGAAACTGGAGGATCCAGGTTTGTGGCCAGCCTCAGCTACTTAGCGAGGCCCTCTGCAACTTAGTGAGATCCTGTTTCAAAATAAAGAACAAAAATAGGACTGGGGGTGTAGCTCGGAGGTAGAATCTCTGTTACACTATTCTAAGAAAAAAGGTTATAGTTATGAGTGCCTACATGAAAAATCAGAAAGATCCCAAATAAGCAACCTAATTGATGCACCTCAAGGCCCTAGAAGAACAAGAACAAATGAATTCCAAAACCAACCGAGGAAGGAAATAGTTGAGATTATTAAAAATAATGAAATAGTGAATGAATAAACTACCTGAAAGATCAATGCAAAAGTTTGTTCTTTGAAAAGGTGTACAGAATTGATAAATCCTTGGCCAAACTAACCAAAAGAAAGGAAGCGAGGACCCAAATTAATAAAATTGGAGGTGAAAAAGGAGATATCATCATAGACATTGCTGAAATTCAGAAGATCATAAGGGACTATTTTGAAAATTTATATTCCAATAAATCAGAATGTCTAGAAGTGGGATAAATTTCTAGACACATATATCTACTTAATGAGACCCTGTTTCAAAATAAAAGAATAAAATAGGGCTTGTGGTATAGCTCAGAGGCAAACTGCCCCTAGGTTCCATCCCCAGTACCACAGAAAAATAAAAATAAAATAAATTGAATTGGAAGTAGGGATAGAAAGTGAAGAGAAAGAAAGAAAAGGAAAATTAAAAGAGTGGTGGAGGGAAGGAAGATAAAAAATAAGGAGAAAAAGGATGAAGGAGAGGGCAAAGGAATAGAGAAAAAAGATGTCAAGAGAGGATCTAATCAATTGGCAAAATATGTAAAATTAGATAGCATGCTGAAAAAACAGGAAATGTGGGAAGACACTATGAAATCAGTTTACATCAAGAAGAAAACACAACATAGCCCGGCCTGGTGACTCACACTTGTAATTGCAGTACTTGGGAGGCTGAGACCGGAGGATCTGGGTTCGAGATCAGCCTCAGCTAATTAGTGAGGTCCTCTGCAACTTAGTGAGACCCTGTTTCAAAATAAAGAATAAAAAATAGGGCTGGAAGCCGGGCGTGGTGGCGCACACTTGTAATACCAGCATTCGGGAGGCTGAGATCGGAGGATCCGGGTTCGCGGCCAGCCTCAGCTACCTAGTGAGGCACTCTGCAACTTAGTGAGACCCGGTTTCAAAATAAAGAATAAAAAATAGGGCTGGGGGTATAGCTCGGAGGTAGAATGCCCCTGAGTTAAATTCCTAGTACCGCAAAAAAAAAAAAAAAAAAAAAAAAAAAAAAAAAAAAAAAAAAAAAAAAAAAAAAGAAGAAGAAGATAACACAATAGTCATAAAAATAGTCATAAAAAAAATTTTGGAATCCTTCTTTCTGAGGTTGGGGACATTTCTTTCTAGGGTTTCAACTTTAGAATCACCAAGCTATGAGGGTGTTCGTGTGACACAACTGTGTTGCTGTTTGTTTGTCCTTCCAAACCAACCGTACTTATTAGGGAGGTGTGTACCCTGAGCTGTGCCCCTTGCTTGCCTGGCAGCAATTGTCGGAGGTTGGCTGTCAGCTTCAGAGAAAAATTTACCCTCAAGATGGCTTAGTTATCATGACCAGGGATTCCCAGTACCACACAAACACACGCACGCACGCACCTTTGTTTCCTTGGTAGAGCTGCGGAACTACTTTTGCTTTGGAGCCACCCAATTCATGAGTCATTGCTGCTCAAATAAAGTCTCTCCTTTTCTATTGTGTCTCAGTTTGCTGTCTGACACAATGGCCCTCCATTCCTCTGTCGGGGCACCTTGACCTCCTTCCGGCTGGGCCTCTGCCTGGGCCAGCTGGGAAGCTTTACTTTCTCCAGCAGAAAGCAAAGATTTAGAGTTCTGACCAAAACAATGTCTTCAGTGCTTAAGTTGCGCAATAGTCAAAGGGACATGAAAGTGGGCAGTAACTTCACTTTCATCTGATAAAATTACCATTTGCGGGGAGGGTGTCACACTAGCGCCTGGGTTAATTGTTTTTCTTTCTCTAAGTAAGGACTTCAATCTCACACACACAGGGAAAATTAAAACCCAGAGAAGCAGTTCCTGAACCACCGACCTGAAAGCCCTGCCAGGGTGGGAAAGAGAAAAGAAAGAAATCTGAACCCAAATTCTCACCTCGTGTCTTACTTGAGAGTCATAATTCATCAAACACACTCTGAACATCATGTTCCTTTGATGATGACCCCCCCCCCCCAGCCATGGGGCTGCCTCTCTGGACGGCCCTGAATGGACATATTGTGGGACCTGAGTTGGGGGGACCCGGGTTACTTTCAACTTTGATCACAAGGGCTGCCGAATAACAGACCCCAATCTTCTTCCAGGAGCTTGGACTTTGTTTTTCTGGAAACTAAATAAAGAAATCTCTTTAATCTGCTGTTGATTTGCTTTGCATTGCTCCCGTGTAGCTTCTTCTTAAGAGAAAAGCTTTCTCCTGCATACCTATTAGCAAAGGAGAGGGAGGTCTTAGGGTCCTACATAAAAGACCTCTGTGGAGCTGTCCTGCCATGCTTTGCATTTATTATTGATCCCTTGAGTGACCTGTCACTCAAACCCAACCTTTAAAATGATTTGGAAGACATCTGGATTAACTTAAAATCTTAAAGCTCACCGAATCCAATAATATGAGAAGAGCTTTGACAGAAAGAAAGAAAGAAAAAAAAAATCAAACATTAAAAAAGATGGAGTGGGTGCCCTAAACAAACACCCCACTTTATTGAGGCACTAGCCACCTTAATAAAGTAGTTGACAGTGTCTCCTCCTCTCTTCCATGCTTTGCCACTAACAACAAAGAAAACGCCTCGTTTGCACAGCTGTTGCCTTAAGAGCGAAATAACAAAAGACTGAAACTTTAACTTGAACTAGTAGAGGAGAAAAAAAAAAAACCCCAGACAGCAAAAATTACTAATATCAAGGAAATAAACAAAGCAGAGAGAAACTCTGCAAAGTCAGGAAGAAATTTCCATGGTGTAAACTTCTTGCAAGGAAATCTGAGCGTTTAGAGAAGGCCAGCGGCAGAGCTCCGAGGTGCCTGTCCTGCACCTTAGGGCTGCCGCAGAGTCGATCCCACGGCAGGGAGAAACCCCTGGCCCCGGGTGTGGATTTCTACCAAGGTCTGAAGCCAGCGGAGACCTGGGGCCACGTGACAGATCACTTCAGAAAGGGTCTGTA
This sequence comes from Graphiurus murinus, assembly GCA_004027655.1. Taxonomy (NCBI): domain Eukaryota; kingdom Metazoa; phylum Chordata; class Mammalia; order Rodentia; family Gliridae; genus Graphiurus; species Graphiurus murinus. The sequence continues at coordinate 33,441 of PVLC010008994.1, read as the reverse complement.
GGGAGCCGGGCGTGGTGGCGCACGCTTGTAATCCCAGCATTCGGGAGGCTGAGACCAGAGGATCCTGGTTCGAGGCCAGCCTCAGCTACCTAGTGAGGCACTCCGAAACTTAGTGAGACTCGGTTTCAAAATAAAGAATAAAAAATAGGGCTGGGGGTGTAGCTCGGAGGTAGAATGCCCCTGAGTTCAACCCCCAGTACCGCAAAAAAAAAAAAAAAAAAAAAAAAAAAAAGAAAGGGTCTGTAGGAAGACCCTATTCCTTCTCACTCTAGAATCTGCTCAGGATGAGTCTCCATCGTGCAAAGACAGGCCCTGGAAAGACAGAAGTAGGTGACGGTGCACATCCATCCTCCCTTTTAATCTGTATTTCGTGCCCTTTTTGTTCTGTTTTTCTTTTAACAATAAAATCTCAAAAAATTTAAAAAAAAAAAAGAAGAAGAAGAAAGAAAGAAAAGAAAATGTAACTCATGTTTTCTAAGTAAAAGTACCCAGTGATACTCTACTACTGATGTACTCTCAGTACTGTAATAATAAATAGATAAATAAATAAATAAACAAACAGACAGACAAGCTAAAGTCTTATCTTGCATATTAGGAAGCTAATAGTTAATGCCTAAAGTTGAATAATTGGGAGATAACAGGGTGTGTTTTAACTCTTAGATAACTAAGAGTTAAAATCAGTTACTATTCTGGAGGAAGGATAGATAAGAAACGAAGGAAAAAGAGAATATTTCATTGTTATAAACCTCCTAGAAGTATTGTTGGCCTTTTAAAATTATTTCATTTCTTTGATTAAAGAAATAAACTAAAATTTAAAAAAAAAGTATCGACTCCAATATAGGAGTCGAATTTAAACTGGGCATGGTTTTGCATGTTTGTAATCCCAATTCTTGGACGGCTGAGACTGGAGGATCTCAGGTTCACGGCCAATGTCATCTACTTAGTGAGGCCCTCCACAACTTAGTGAAACCCTGTTTTAAAATGAAGAATAAAAAATAGGGCTAGGGGTGTAGCTAGGAGGTAGAATGCCCCTGGGTTCAATTCCCAGTACTGAAAAAAATTTTTTTTAAGTAAATATTTCTAGGTTTCTTCTGACAGGCAATTTCCCCTTTCTTTCTGTTTTCTGCCTCTCGACACAGGATCAAGAACATTTAGGGGATTTTCTTCCTTATTTCTATTGGAGCATGTTTCTCTGTCCCCATCGGGAAGCCTCAGACCCTGAGATTCTGGACTTCCTATTCAGAAGGACAGAAGGGAGGGAGCCACTGAGCTGCATCTTCAAATTCTCCCTTCAGCTTCTGCCAGGGTGTGGTTTTCTCTAAGTCACTGAAACCAGAGTTCTCCATCTCCTAGAAGTGTTGGTGCTGTGACCTTGCCTGTGTTTTACTCTCCACAAACAGGAGTTCTTGGAGCATCAAACTTCCTTTATTTCAATCATTCATTCAACCAGACAAAAATGCTTCATGAGTGCCTACTGTGTGCCAGGTAACCACTACATTCCTTCCAAAGATTATTCCTCTAGTGTGGCTTCCATACTTAGGAATTAAGATATTTTGAGGCTCTTTATAATCATTGTCTTTTTATTTGTTAAACTAGGAAAGCCGACCTTCTTTAGTACAATGATTAATTAAAATGAGGATAAACAGTATGGCTTCCAGAAAGGAAAAGTGCCAAGATTGACTTTCTAAATTTAGAACAAGTCAGTCGAACAGTTTCTCTTACCCAACTTATCAGTGGACTCTCTTGTCACAAAGAAAAATGCTAGCCTTTATCTCAAAGGGTGATCTACCTCATGCTGATAATTAATTGATGAACACCAACTTATGCATTCTCCCTGGAGAGAGAAAAGTACACTTACAGGTTCCGAGAGCATTTGGAAGTACTAATTGATGTCTCCTCTCCGGATCGCACCCCACCACTGGCCTCAAATCCGGACAATTTAGCACTAAGTTCACAACTGTCCAAAAGGATCGTAAATACAACAGAACCAGAATGCAAAAGAGACAAATTCTCGGCTAAGTTTAGGAATCAATGTCATATACAGGAAAGGAGGGGGAGGGGAGCCCTGACCAAGTGCTGTGTGGCTGTATATGGTCTGATTACTCCGAACCCCATCATGATGTCGACTTACAATGCAGAACAACACATTTGGAAGCGATGCCTTCCAAGCTGCATCTCCCTTCTGAGTTGAGTTGGAAGAACATGACAGAGGGGACAAATGGCAAGGGATCCTCCTGACGGCCCCAGGGGCCTGCTTCCTATCGCTTTTCCTTCCCTGTTCCCACAGGAAATTGGAATTTGAGGTGGTGTGACCTGGCAAATGCTCTCTGCACCTCTGGCAGAGGGCAGCAGAGGAGGCAGCTATCGGGGATGCCAAAAACAGAGACTCAGGCGCCCTCCTGTCTGCTGCCTATTTTTATTTTTATGTTTTATTTTGTGGGGGGGGGGGGAACCGGGGATTGAACCCAGAGACATTCCACCTCCGAGCTACATCCCCAGCCCTATTTCTTATTCTTTATTTTGAAACAGGGTCTCACTAACTTGTGGAGGACCTCACTAAGTAGCTGAGGCTGGCTGCAGACCTGTGATCCTCCTGTCTTAGCCTCCCAAGTACTGGGATTACAAGCATGGACCACCATGCTTGGCATGGTCCCCTATTTTTAAATCCTTCGACAGGAGCATCATGTTATAAACTTGTTGGCTTTAGCCACAATCCAAGGTTCATTCAATTGCTCAAATCACAAATTGAAATACCAGGAGTGAGCCAGGCGTGGTGGCACACGTTTGTAATCCCAGTACTTGGGAGGCTGAGACTGGAGGATCGGGGTTCAGGGACAGCCTCAGCTACTTAGTGAGGCCCTCTACAACTTAGTGAGACCCTGTTTCTAAATAAAAGAATAAAAAATAGGATTATGGGTATAGCTCAGAGGTAGAATGCCCCTGGGTTTAATCCCCAGTACTTCAGGAAAAAAAAAAAAAAAAAAAGATGGAAGGAAGGAATGGAGGAAAGAAAAAGAAATAGCAGGAGTGGTCGGCTGGCATTCAAATCTAGAAATCGCTATGAAAATCCTCTTTCTGTTAGCCACACCTCTACCAATACTAGAAACTTCTTCTGTTGGCATGATGATTGTGAGAGAGAGTCTCATGATGGAAGTTAGTGAAATTCTAGATGTCTCAGGTTTATGACAGTCCCCATAAAGGTATGGAACTGACAGAAGGTGAGAACTCCTGAAGGGACTTTGCAAATGTGACAAGGGACCCTGGGTCACACGGCTGGGGTCAGGAACACCAACATCTCAAGGAAGCCACTGAAGAGGGGAGACTCTCTGGAAACCATGCAAGATTATCTCAGCAAGGAACAAGTACTGACCAAAGCTCGATACCCACTCCTGCCCTGGGACCGAGGCTACTGAAAGGAAATTGACTACGTTAAAACTTGAAGCCTAAGCCAGGTGTGATGGCACATGCTTGTAACCCCAGTACCTGGGAGGCTGAGACAAGAGGATCGCAGGTTCACCGCTAGCCTCAGCTACTTAGTAAGGGTCTGCAACTTAGTGAGACCCTGTTTCAAAATAAAGAATAAAAAATAGGGCTGGGGGTGTAGCTCAGAGGTAAAATGCCCCTGAGTTCAATACCCAGTACTGCAAAAAAAAAAAAAGAAAAAAAAACTTGAAGCCTGGCCTGGTGGCACATCCCTGTAATCCCAGGACTTGGGAGGGAGGCAGAGACAGGAAGATTGCAAGTTTGAGGCTAGCCTCAGCACCTTAGCAAGGTCCTCAGCAACTTAATGGAACCTTGTTTCAAAAAATAAAAAGAGCTGGGGATATAGCTTGGAAGTAGAATTCCCCTGGGTTCAATCCCCCCAGTATAAAAAAAAAAAAATGCTTGAAGTGACTGACTTTGCCAGAAATTGACTAAAATTATGGGTACTACCATCAAGAAAAATAGTCTCTAATAGGTTTGTGGGAGGGTAGGGGTTACTGGGGATAGACCTCAAGGGCTTTCTACCTCTGAGCAACATCCTCAGCTATATTTTATTTTTTTTATTTTGGAGCAGTATCTCACTAAGGTGTAGAGAACTCACTAAGTTGCTGAGGCTGCCTAAGAACCTGCACTCCTCCTATCTCAGCTTCCCAAGTACAAGGACTACAAGAGTATGCCTCCATGCCCAGCTTAAATAGATATTAAATTGGAATTTAGTGGGAGGAATCTAAAAACTCTCCTTCCTTGCACATCTAAGTTTTGAGCTTTGAGAAGTTCATCTTCACTATATTCCATGCAAGGAAGAAAAGCAATTTTGGGTCTCTCTCCATTTTTATCTCAAAGATCTCTTAATTTAAGACTTTGCCACCAAGTCTGTTACATTTTCTCCTCCGCAGCTCTCTGGGGGTGACCTCATTGTCCCCAGTCTCTGCTCGGTGATCCAAAGTCTGGTCTCACGATCAAGAGAAGGATGTTAATGTCTTGCTGAAATGTCTATTTCTGTGGGGGGGGGAAAAAACTCTCTTTACTACACTTTTAACATCAGATTTGTGAGATTTTTTTTTTCTCATGCCAAGCAATAATCCAGTTATCTGCAGACACCAACTGTGTCCTACAGTTTAACTCAGTCCTGACGCTATCTGCCTGGAGATAGCATCTCGTCTCACCACAAAAGGGCCCGTTCCACAAGACCGCCCTCCTACCCACTGCTTCAGAAGTCCAAAAGCCCAAGTGATCAAAACTCCACGTTGGCAGCTGGCTATCCCATCCCCTTCTTCATTGGATCATTTTCTGGAGCAGCTCACAGAACTCAGAAGAGTTCTTTGCGTGCAAACACCTTCTTATTATGGAAGGATACAAGGCAAGAACAGACAAACATAAGAGATGTAGAGGGGTAGGGACGGGGGAAAGAGGCCAGAGCTTCTATCTCCTCTCAGCAATGGGACATCTGGCCTGTGCCTTGCATCCAACAACCCAGAGGCTCTGTTACATAGACATGATGGATTAAGTCATTAGCCACTGGTGACTGATTCAACCTCCAGCCCCTCTCTCCTCCACCCATATGGAAGGGGAGGGGGGTCCTGAATTAAAGGGTTGCCTATAATTACATGGTTAGTTCCCATGGCAACTAGCCCCCATCCTGAGGTTACCCAGGCACCCCCAGCTATCAAGTCAAGACACTCATTGGCATACAAAAAGGTTATAGGAGATTCTCAGGTTGCAGGAGCTGAGTGCTGAAAACCAGGGACAAAGCCCAGGCTTATATTGGTTATTATAAATCACACTGCCACACTCTTCAAACCAGGGAGAAAAGGAAGAGTATCTTACATAGGCAGATGCATCTTGCAGTCGGGAGGGGGGTGGGGGCAAGGGAGCATCGATGTTGAATCACCCTGTGGGATTCTCCTTCCTAAGGTAAGCTGAGTGAGTCCTCTTGCATTCGGCAGACAGCTAGCCGTGAGCCAGACGTGGCGCTTGGAAGGCACTAGCTGCACCAAAACGATGAAAATGTTTCCTAACAATACAACGTGCCAAGCACTGGGATGAGGTTAAGTCCAGGGCCGGCGCCCAGCTCTGCCTTGGGGCCTGAAGGAGCCTCTGGAAAGGCTTCCAGAACAGTTGTCATTTTGACTGGTTCCTAAACATATCCAGCAGAAAACAGACTTTCCAAGAAGGAGCACTGATAGAATACACCAGGGCAACAAAGAATGAAAACAGCATGGGGCTCTGGAGAACAGCACCACGTCCCGGGCCACACACGGGGGATGGGAGGGGGCAGTGGGGAGCGACATTAGAAGCACAGTGTGAGCCAGGTGTGGTGGCGACACTTGTGATCCCAGTACTTGGGAGGCTGAGACCAGAGGATACGGATCGGATTCGCAGCCAGCCTCAGCTACTTAGTGAGGCCCTCCGCAACCTCATGAGACCCTGTTTCAAAATAAAGAATAAAAAATAGGGCTGGGGGTATAGGAGGTAGAATGCCCCTGAGTTCCATCCCCAGTATCACAGAAAGAAGAAAGAAGGAAAGAAAGAAAGAAAGAAAGAAAGAAAGAAAGAAAGAAAGAAAGAAAGAAAGAAAGAAGAAAGAAAGAAAGAAAGAAAGAAAGAAAGAAAGAAAGAAAGAAAGAAAGAAAGAAATAAGAAAGAAAGAAAGAGAAAGAGTGGTCAGATGGTGAAGCCCCACTGATACCTGCCTGAGGACACTGGGCTTTGTCAGATCAACCATTTCATCCCGGAGGCCTGCAGGTTCCAAACAAGTGCTTACTTGGTACTGTGCTGTGGTTTGAATGCACGCCCCCAAAGCTCATGTGTTGGCAACTTAATCCCCAAATCTGTATGTCAGTGGTATCTGGAGGTGGGGTCTTTGGGAGGAGATTAGAATCAGATGAGGTGGTGCAGCGTGGCAGTACATGCCTGTAATCCCAGTACTTGGGAGGCAGAGACAGAGATCACAGGCTGGAGGCCGGCCTCAGCAATTTAGGGAGACCCTCAGCAACTTAGTGAGACCCTGTTTCAAAATTTAAAAAAATAAATAAAATAGGCCTGGGGGTGTAGCTCAAAGATAAAACGCCCCTGGGTTCTATCCTCAGTACCAAAAGGGGAGGGGGAGATTTATAGGTCATCACATTGAGCACTCGGTTTAGCCTAGAGGCTAAAGGATCACCATTGAGTGAATGTGAGCAGGACAGAATAATCAGACATGTTTTCAAGGGCCTCTCAGGCTTCCTGGTAGATAAGACAGTAGAACAGACAGAGGTGGATTAAGGGAGACCACGCCAGTGGATTCATCAGAAACTCCGCCTAATCTCTCCATTGCAGACACGGATGCCAACAACTAAAATCCCAGAGCTAAATGTAACCGGAGCAGGTTCTACATAGAACTAGGCTTGGGCACAGGCGCCAGGTCTGCAGTGTGTCTTGCTGTCCTGAGTTCAGTGCCCAGGGCCTGGCATGTTCCAGCCTGTGCCGACCTGGGCCATGGGCTGGCTACTGTTCACACAGTCTGTCTCAGTGCAGGACTGAGACCTCTGCTAAAACCTGCCTCCCCTTCCGTCTACGGTCACCAGCCCCTACCTTCTGCAGTCCTCTGGATTGGCCTCCTGGGACAGGAGCGCCTCCCAGGTTAAGCTCTTGGCTACCAACTTCCACTGTTGACTCCCTCCGTGGTTTCAGCTGTGCCCCAGAGTTCTTACCTGGTTCTCTCTCGCCCTCTCCAAAACTGCCTCTGAGATGAGGCCTTTGGAATCAGAAAAATAAACTGTAGCCACGTGTGGTGGTGTGGTGGCACACGCCTGTAAGCCCAGTACTTGGGAGGCTGAGACAATAGGATTGCAGGTTCGAGGCCAGCTGCAGCTGCTTAGGAAGACCCTCAGCAACTTAGTAAGATCTTGTTTCAAAATAAAATAAGGATGAGAAGTGTAGCTCGGAGATAGAATGCCCCTGAGTTCAACCCTCAGTACCACAAAGAGAAGGAAGGAAGGAAGGAAGGAAGGAAGGAAGGAAGGAAGGAAGGAAGGAAGGAAGGAAGGAAGGAAGGAAGGAAGGAAGGAAGGAGTGGTAGAGAGAGATAGATGATAGATAGATAGATAGATAGATAGATAGATAGATAGATAGATAGATAGATAGATGATAGAGAAAACAAAAAGAAGGAAAGAAAAAATAAACTATGATAACTATCTTGCAATAGCAAAGTGTCTCTCTGGAAGATCTTCCTCTTAGCAGAAAAGCGCTTTCTGAATCTTATGAGATACCAAGGTAAGGTTTTTTTTTTTTTTGCGGTACTGGGGATTGAACTCAGGGGCATTCTACCTCCGAGCTGCACCCCCAGCCCTATTTTTTTATTCTTTTATTTTGAAACTGGGTCTCACTAAGTTGCGGAGTGCCTCACTAGGTAGCTGAGGCTGGCCGCGAACCCGGATCCTCCGGTTTCAGCCTCTCGAATGCTGGGAACCAAGGTAAGGTTTTTTTGAAAAAAAAAAAAAAAAAAAAACACTGGAAACTCCCATCCCAGGGACCTTCCGGCCCTGATGCACATGATTATTAAAAGAATCAAGACCGTATTTTACAGCAGCAAGGATTGGAAGCTTTGTATGCTCAAAGGTTTTTCTCAAAAGTATTTAATTGTAAAGGGTTGTTTGCTTTGAACCAACCACCTACATGTCTAACTCCCATTTGTCTGATTTCTGGTATAAAAATAATATGTCTAGGCGGAGAGAAATACTGGGATGTAAGGAGACTTGCGAGCCAAGCAGCTACTGGCAGGTAATCCGCTGCAGGTGTGGTGTTAAGGTTAATAAGCACTTCGGGGTATTCAGGGTTTTTCCCTTTGTTTATAAAGAGGTCTGCAAAATTTAAATCAAAATATGAAATACAATCCTCTCAGGATACAACAAATAACTCTCCACCCTTACCTTTTCTCTACTCCTGAAAGAAAAGAATTAGGAGGAATGTTTTCCCTTAGTTCTCAGGATACATTTCTCTTTTGTTTCCTTCTTTGCTTTTCTAGTCCAAGCAAGATAGGGCTTTCCATTAGAAATTACGGCTAGGGTGTAGCTCGGTGGTAGAGAGCTTGTCTAGCCTGTGCAAGGCCTGAGGTTTGATCCCCAGCCCCATTAAAAAAAAAAAAAAAAAAAGAATTAACTAGCATCTCATTTCCTAAGACTAAACTCTGTAAACCATTCATAGGTTTCAAGATAAATATCTTTTTAAATTGGTGTTTATAGTTCCTTTTTAAATACCTTTTTTTCTAAAAATAGAGTTCCAGGGTGACCAGAACAAATGGAGATTGGATGAGAAGTGTTTTTGCCAAGTTGTGAGACTGATGTGAATTCAAGTAGCTGAACCATGTTATTGTAATCTGAGGTGTTAAAGTGTGCCCTTCATCTAAGAAATGCAAAATATTTTCAAAACAAGCATCTTGCTCCTTAGCAGACTGAGTCATCTTATTCAGCCCTCTGGAGGAAGTAACTTGAGCAGAGACTTTGGGAATGATGTTTTAATGCTGCCTCAGAATTATCTATTTTTTGATGTACTCGTTTTCCATTTTATTCTAGTAACCTGATTACTACAAAGCAAGTTCTAAAAAGAAATCTTATTATAATTTAAATCACAACAAAAAGTTTTTAAAAAATATTCATGAGTGCTGGGTGTGGTGGCAAATGCTTGTAATTCCAGTACTTGGAAGGATCCGGGTTCGTGGCCAGCCTCAGCTACTTAGTGAGGCCCTCTGAAATTTAGTGAGATCCTGTTTCAAAATAAAAAACAAAAATAGGGCTGGGGATGTAGCTCGGAAGTAGAATGCCCCTGGGTTCCATTGCCAGTACCACAAAAAAAAAAAAAAAAAAAAAGTTCACAAGTAAATAATGAAGTTTCAGGTGCTTTTCTTTGAGATTTTCTTTAGCCTTTCTACCAGGTCCTCTGGTAGCATGTATTTCATAATCTGTAGATTAGTCTAGTTTTTCTGCAGTGATAGAAACAGCAAAGAACTTCAGACACTGGAGCTGCTCGTTGGAAACTGCAACGCCCAGCTCCACTAAGCAGAAATGAGTAAGCCCACACTGGAAAGGTGAGAGGCAGCTTCAGAGATGCCAGGGCAAAGCCTCTGTGGGAATCATCGAAGAACAATGCTGTTTCTGCTCAACGGCAGATACCCGAGCACCTTGAAAGGAAGAGCAAAATCTGAGGCTAGAGAAAAACAAGAACCAGAGGCCCACGCATTCCACACCACTCGGGGGTGAGAGGAAAACCACTGTTCTTCTCCAACCATTGCCAAGAGAGCTTCTTACCTAATAACATTTCCTCCTTTCAGTTCTACCTTTGTCTCCTTTGCTTTTTTATTTCCTTTCTTTGTTTCATTCTCTTTTTTTGAGGTGCTGGGGCTGGAACCCAGGGGCATTCCACCTCTGAGCTACACCCCCAGCCCTATTTTTATTCTTTATTCTTTATAGTCTCACTAAGTTGCAGAGGGCCTCACTAAGTAGCTGAGGCTGGCCGAGAACATGTGATCCTCCTGTCTCAGCCTCCCAAGTACTGGGATGACAAGCGTGCATCACCACACCCAGCTTGTTTAGTTCTTAACACAAATGCCGGGTCCTTTGACTCTCCTAACTCCTCAAGTAAAACTCAGTGATTTGTTTTGAATTCTGTAGGTTATTTCTAGACATCAGATACTCTCTGGCTAAATTTTTTTTTTTTTTTTCGGTACTGGGGATTGAACTCAGGGGCATTCTACCTCCAAGCTATACCCCCAGGCCTATTTTTTATTCTTTATTTTGAAACAGGGTCTCACTAAGTTGCGGAGTGCCTCACTAAGTAGCTGAGGCTGGCCTCGAACCCTGATCCTCCGGGCTCAGCCTCCCAAATGCTGGGATTACAAGCATGCACCACCACACCTGGCTCTGGCTAAAATTTTAAAACCAATACTGATAGCTCTCTGTGTCTGAAATTTAGGGTCTTTGTGACTTTTGTTTACTTTGTTTTAGTACTGGGTCTAGCTTCATCTACCTCTATTTTCTGAGCAGGCTCTAAGCTCTGACTTGTGCTCAGACTTGTCTGCAGTCCAGCACTCTGGAGGCTGGGCAGGAGGATTGCTTGCCCTCCCGAGGTCCAGGGCAGCCCGGGCAGCAGAGTGACAGCTGGTCTTCCAGGGGATGCTGCCCATTTTGACCAGGGAAATTTCAGAAGACCCACCTCTGAAGGGTAGAGTGGTTAAGAGTTCTCCCTTCGCCCTGTCTCTGCGAGTTTAGAATGAAAACATGCATAACATAAATGGAAGCTGAGTTCATGTGCAACACAAGTGGATTTACTGCCTCGATATCAGAGAACAGAGTTGAGAAACAGCAATGTGTTTGTGTCCTTTTTTAAAAAAAATACTGGTTGGGCGTGGTGGTACACACTTGTAATCCCAGTACTTGGGAGGCTGAGACAGGAGGATCGCAAGTTAGAGGTCAGCCACAGCAACTTAGCAAGACCTTCAGCAACTCAGTGAGATACTATTTCAAAATTAAAAAGAGGGCTGGGAGCCGGGCGCACGCTTGTAATCCCAGCATTCGGGAGGCTGAAACCGGAGGATCCGGGTTCGAGGCCAGCCTCAGCTACCTAGTGAGGCACTCCGCAACTTAGTGAGACTCGGTTTCAAAATAAAGAATAAAAAATAGGGCTGGGGGTGTAGCTCGGAGGTAGAATGCTCCTGAGTTCAATCCCCAGTACCGCAAAAAAAAAAAAAAGAGGGCTGGGGCCGGGCGTGGTGTCATCCCAGTACTTGGGAGGCTGAGACAGGAGAATCCAGGTTCGTGGCCAGCCTGATACTTAGTGAGGCTCTGTTTCAAAATAAAGAATTAAAAAATAGGACTAGGGGGTGTAGCTCGAAGGTAGAATGGCCCTGGGTTCAACCCCTAGTACTGCAAAAAAATAAAAAAAAAATAGGGTTGGGGTGTAGCTCAGAGGTAGAATACCCCTGGGTTCAATCCTCAGTACCAAAAAAAAAAAAAAAAATACTGATAATTAACAAAAAAAACACATTTTTCTGAGTACTTAAGAAATGATAGCTCAGTATACCTGGCTTTCATAGGACAGAAACTTTGTGTGAGTGTGTGTGTGTGTGTGTGTGTGTGTGTGTGTGTGTGTGTGTTAATGGTGATTGAACCCAAGGGTGTTCTACCTCTGAGCTACACCCCCAGTCATTTTTCTTTTTTATTTTAAAACAGGATCTTACTAAGTTACCAAGCACTGGCCTCAAACCTGCGATCCTCCGGTCTCAGCCTCCCAAGTACTCGGATTATAGGCATGTGCCACGTCACCCAGCTAGACAGAAACATTTCTAATTCATCTTGGAAAGTTAAGTTTTATGAGGCCTAAAATGTTCCAACTTGAAGAAGCACTCTTAAAAAAAAAAAGGCAAAATTACAAATACAAAAATGAATATGTATTTGTAAAGAGAAAATAAGTCACAACAAAATACAATTTAAAAATTCAATAAACACATGAAACATCACACAATACAGAAAAATTGCATAGTATTTTATTAATTATTTGCCTGATAAACCTCTCTGATTCTTTTGCTTCATACCCTAAAAAGATATACAAAATTAGTTTTAATACAGAAGGAATTTAAATACAATCTTGAGTTATTACATTATGTTGAGCTATATTTATATGGAGGCAAATCAATGTGTAATCAAATCACTCTTACACTCCTTAGACTGACTGAGTTGTGTGTGCAGGAATATTGTTACTAGCACACTTTTGGTCTATATTGCTGCCTTGTTAGTAGTGTGCGTCTCCACCTGGTTCTTGCTTGTGTTTTGTTGTTGTTGTTTTGTTGTTGTTGTTTTGTGGTACAGTGACTGACTTAGCCCCATGCATGCTAAGCAAGCGTTGCATGTCCTCAGCCTTCAGCATGATCTTGGTCTTGGTGGTGGTGGTGGAGTTGCTTTGAGTTTTTTTGTTTGTTTTATTTTGTTTATTCAGTACTGGGGGTTGAACCCAGGGACTTGTGCATGGGAAGCAGATGTTCTACCACTGAGGCACGTCCCCAGCCCCCAAAATTTGCCACTATTTTTTTTTTTTTTTTGAGACACAGTCTCAAAAAACTGGGCCTAAGCAATCCTCCTGCCTCCACTTCCTAAGCAACTGAAGCTACAGACATGGGCCTCCAACCCGGGTTCTTTGTGTGATATTTCATCTGGAAATTCAACTTTATTCCTTGGTGTGTGTGTGTGTGTGTGTGTGTGTACATTGGCGATGGTTCCCAGGGCCTGGTGCATGCAAGGCAAGTGCTCTTCCACTGAGCCACATCCACCACCCTTGTAGCTGCTCAACTTCGTATGAGCACGATGTGTCCAACAGGCTACGTGATCCAATAAGCTGGGATGCAGCCAGCGGTGTGCTAAGAGATACATTCAATGTTTCAAAATAATCCTAGAGTTTGTGATGTGTTAACAAAGGGATTGGATAAATTTTATTTTGCATAATCCTCATCCAAAAAGAGGAAAATATGTGGTATGTTTATCATCCTGCGCCTGCATTAGGAAGTGTGTTCCTGACAGGAGAGAGCCCTGTTTTGATTAGGCGATGATAAGGGAACGTTCTACTCACACGCCCAGATTTCTGATGATTAAAGGACTTTTCCACAGACCAGCTTCTGGTTGTCCGCTTTCTTTTTTTGTTTTGTTTTGTTTTGTGTGTGGTACTGGGGATTGAACCCAGGGGCATTCTACCTCCAAGCTACACCCCTAGTCCTATTTTTTTATTCTTTATTTTGAAACAGGGTCTCACTAAGTTGCAGAGGGCCTCACTAAGTAGCTGAGGCTGGCTGCAAACCGGGATCCTCCAGTCTCAGCCTCCCAAGCACTGGGATTACAAGCGTGCACCACCACGCCCGGCTGGTTGCCCACTTTCTAAACATCTCTTCTTCTCCCACAGTCCACGTGGTCTCTGTGCCTGGGGCTTTGGGACGGACACACTCATATGACAATAAGATCTGTGTCTTGCACCTGCATGTCACAGCGCGCGGCGGGTGGCAGATGTTTCTTGACAGCAATTCATTCAAAGAAATGTCTAATGACACACAGAAGTGACTGTCAGCTACTGCATCCCCCAAGCACACCACCAATTACCAAATGGCACATCAATGAAAGGGTGCGGGAGGGTGAGTCCAAGTGAGGCGGCAGTCTTAACCGACTGTAGCCAAAAGTGTGCACATTTTACAAAATTCTACAGCCACGTGAGTGCCCTGCCAGGGCCTGTCCCAGAGCTTTGGAACAGGCCATGCAAGAAAACGCCTTAAAACAGAAGCTCCACAGACTTCACGGTCAAGTTCTTCTGTATTGAACCCAGCTTGACCTTTTAATAGTTGAGTGCTTGCTTTAATGTATTGTAGATTAAACTATATGCATAATGACTGCAGAGATTAAAGTCCTTTATTCTGCATTAAAATTTTGGTTCAGATTTGATATGAGTATGGTTTGAATATGGTATGATTGTCGAATTTAACCCCCACTGTGAGGTATCAAGAAGGTGGAGACTTAATCCGACTATTGTGTTTTATGACAGGACCTTTGGGAAGTGATTAGGATTAGGAGAGGTCATTAGGGTGGGGCTCCATGATTGAGTCCTGGTGGCTTCATCAGAAGAGAGAGAGATACTACACGGGTGCCTATGCAAAGAAGAAAGGAAGGAAGGAAGGAAGGAAGGAAGGAAGGGAGGGAGGGAGGGAGGAAGGAAGGAAGGGACTTTTATATGACAAATATAATAATTATTTTAGGCAATGATCACAAAAGGATAATTAAACTAGTGGGGGAAAATTTGATGAATCAGAAATCTATGTAGCCTTACAAAACAGTGTCTCATCAGAAAATAGTTGTAAATCAAAAGGAGAAAAACAAAACAGTTGCAGTGAACCAATGAAGTTAACATTACCAGGATTAAGTCAAACCAAACGCATGTACCTCATGCTATAACGAGAAATAAGTATGACTTTTGTAGTATTCCTGCCAAAAGCAAATGAACTTAATCTAATCATGAAGAAACATCAAACAAACCCAAATGGGGAAACATACTACAAATAACTGGCCTGTATTCTTTTTAAATGGCAAGGATATAAAAGACCATAGCAGACTGGAGAACTGTTCTGGATTAAATGAGAAAGATGAGATGTAGCAACCAAGTGTGGCAGGGGTTCCTAGACTGAATACTGGACCCCAATATTCTCTTGTTTTAATTTTAATTTTAAAATTAATAACTGCCACTCTTTTTTGGGGGGGGATTGAACCCAGAGACATTCTACCTTTGAGCTACATCCACAGCTCAATTTTTTTTTTTCTTATTTGGAAACAGGGTCTCGCTAGGTTGATAAGAGTCTTACTACTTGCTGAGGCTGTCCTCGGACCCGTGATCCTCCTGTCTCAGCCTCCCAAGTACTGGGATTACAGGTGTTCGCCACCACACCTGGCTAACTGCCACTCTTCTAAAGACACACTAAAGAGATTTTTTTTTTTTCTGAGACAGGAGTCTTGCTATGTTCCCAGGCTGGCCTTGAACTCATGATCCTCCCATCTCAGCCTCCCAAGGCAGTTATTTCAGGAGGATGTCACCATGCCCAGCTGCTAAGAGAATTTTTTTTTAACAACATGCAAAAGACTGGGAAAAAAATAGTTGAAACTGTTAGCGAGTAACTCACGGAAGGACCAGCGGGGAGTTGCGAACAGAATTTATTTCAGATTCGAATCTGGGCCCCCGCCATGCCCCAAACAACAGTGGGACCGGCCGAGACCCCGAAACTAGTGATCATTAACATTTTATACACAAAAGGGGGGTGGATTCGTGATCTTTACATTGATTGGCTAGTGCACAGTGGAAAGTCCCCTTCTGCGGTTCAGAGATTTGAAACAAACGATTCTAGGGTACAGGCTTGGGCAGGAGTTCAAGAGGGGCATTGTGACCCAGCTAGTCCTTTGTTTACCGGCT
>PVLC010008994.1:0-17894 GCA_004027655.1 Graphiurus murinus | reverse complement strand
CACAAAATGTCCTTTCTTATGCTTCTTATGCTAACCCACCAAAACCCCCCACAACAGAAACTTCATACCTGGTAAAGGACTTGTATCTACATTATATAAAGAGTTCTCAAGCCAGGTAAGGTGTGGCACATGCATGTAATCACAGTACTTGGGAGGCTGAGACAGGAGGATCACAGGTTCAAGGCCAGCCTCAGCAACTTAGCAAGACCCTCAGCAACTCAGTGAGAACCTCGTTCAAAATTAAAAAAAAAAAAAAAGGTCTTGGGGGTCTAGCTCAGGGGAAGAATGACCCACAGTTCAATCTCTAGTACCCAACAATAAGAAAACAAACAATTCATCTTTTTAATGAGCAAAACATTTGAATAGACATTTCATCAAAAAAAAAAGAGATATAGCCGGGCGTAGTGGCGCACGCTTGTAATCCCAGCATTCGGGAGGCTGAGACCGGAGGATCCCGGTTCGCGGCCAGCCTCAGCCACCTAGTGAGGCACTCCGCAACTTAGTGAGACTCGGTTTCAAAATAAAGAATAAAAAATAGGGCTGGGGGTGTAGCTCGGAGGTAGAATGCCCCTGAGTTCGATCCCCAGCACTGCAAAAAAAAAAAAAAAAAGAGATATAGGTGACCAATAAACACAGGAAGTATAGGAAATTACATTCAAAATTGACAGTCACTAGAGAAATGAAAATAAAAATAAAAACCACAATGACATACCACCTCACAACTATTAGAATTATTAAAATTAGGCCACATATGGTGGCACACACCTATAATCCCAATACTTGGGAGACTGAAACAGGAGGATCACAGGTTCAAGGACAGCCTCAGCAAGCAGTGAGACTCTCATCAACCTAGCGAGACTCTGTTTCCAAATAAGAATAAAATCGGTCTGGAGGTATAGCTCAAAGGTAGAATGCCTCTGGATTCAATCCCTAGTACCACCAAAAAAATTATTAAAATTAAAAAGACTATAAAAAGTATTAGCAAACGCTCTGGTATGCAGTTGAGAGGATTTCTTAAAATGTTAAGTCTGCACTTATCATGTGACCCAGCCATTCCTTTCTAACATACTTACTGTTCTGGTCACCATTCTTATAGCCATAATCTAACAACCTGACCACACAACTCAGAGGAAGGAAGATTTATCTTCTTACGGTTTCGCGTTCAGGCCATGTGAGGCCGGGGATCGCAGATCTCAGGGCATGGAGGCAGGAGGCAGAGAGAGGGAGAGCACATGGGCTGCGCTCCTCACATCATGGAGGCCGGGAGCAAGAGAGCGAGCAGAGGAGGAGGAGGAGCCATATATAACCCTCAAGGCTGGACCCACAGGGAGCCACCACTTCCAGCCACCACCCAGATAAATCGTAATGGATCAATCCACTGCGGAGATTACAACTCTCAAAACTCAGTTATATCATCTCCAAACATTAATAAATGAGCTCTTTAGGGGACATTTTATATTTAACTATAACATTTACCTAACAGAAATGTAAACATATGTTCATACAAAGGCTGGTGCATAAATGTTCACAGAAGTTTTGTACAACAGCTGATGAGAAATCTAATCCAAGTTACATTTATCTCATTTTAATTAGCGTAATACTGCTCTACTTTGTCCTGAAATTCCAATAATGCAGCCTCAGAATAGGAGCCAGATGACCTTTTAATGTTTTTATTTTTATTTATTTTTTGGGGGTACTGGGGTACTGGGGACTGAATCCAGAGACATTCTGTCTTTGATCTACACCCCCAGCCCCATTTCTTTTTTCTTTTTCTTTCTTTTTTTTTTTTTTTTTTTTTTTTTTTTTTTTTTTTTTTTTTTTTTTTTTTTTTTTTTTTTTTTTTTTTTTTTTTTTTTTTTTTGTGTGTGTGTGTGTGTGTGTGTGTTACTGAAGCTACACCACCAGCCCGATTGTATTTCTTATTTGGAAACAGGATCCTAACTAGGTTGATGAGAGTCTCACTACTTGCTAAGGCTGTCCTCGAACCTGCAATCCTCTTGTCTCAGCCTCCCAAGTACTAGGATTACAGCCAAGCACCCTCATGCCTGGTTTGTTTTTTAATTTTTAATGTGTGTGTGTGTGTGTGTGTGTGTGTGTGTGTGTGTGGTACTGGGAATTGAACCCAGGTGCATTCTACCTCCAAGCTACTCTCCCACCCCTATTTTATTTTGAAACAGGGTCTTGCTAAATTGCTGAGGGTCTCATTAAGTTGCTGAAGCTGGCTTCCAATCTTCAATCCTCCAGTTTCAGCCTCCCAAGTACTGGGATTACAGGCATGTACCGCCACACCCAACTGTTAGATGACTTTTTAAGACAAAAAAAGAATACAGTTGGCTTCACTCCCAGGTCAAAATAGCGAGCCAGACTGCAGGTGCAGCATTAGGCCAGTGGCTGGATGGTATTCGAAAGTGGTATTATAATGCTGCAGGATTAATACGAGATAATACAATATATGAGGATGAAGATGTAAAAGAAGTTTTAAGAAGGCTTCCTGAGAACCTTTATAATGACAGGATGTTTCACATTTAGAGAGTGCTGAACCTGACTGCAAGGCAACAGATCTTGCATAATGAACAGAGGACAAAATACAATACAATGCACCCTAACCTGCATCTCAAAGAAGGCATCCAGGAAAGAAAAGTGGTAGTCATGCAGTTGAAACCTGCACATGCAGCTGCCCTCAAAGTACTGTGATGAAGTCAGTTAAACCTGAAATATACGACTTAAGAAGTATTTGGCCTTCAGATGCATCGCTTTAAATAAATATCTATGTTTGTTTTTTTTTTTGTTTTTTTTTTTTTTTTGCGGTACTGGGGATTGAACTCAGGGGCATTCTACCTCCGAGCTATACCCCCAGCCCTATTTTTTATTCTTTATTTCGAAACCGAGTCTCACTAAGTTGCGGAGTGCCTCACTAGGTAGCTGAGGCTGGTGGCGAACCCGGATCCTCCGATCTCAGCCTCCCGAATGCTGGGATTACAAGCGTGCGCCACCACGCCCGGCTAATAAATATCTATGGTAATAAAAAAAAAATAATACAATCATCTCCTGCTACCTGAGTACAGTTGTCCCTGTATATCTGCAGGGCACTGGTTTTAGGATCCTGGTTGGATACCAAAATACAGGAATACTCCGTTTCCTTGTAAAATATGGCAGAGTATTTGCAGAGTACCTGGTCACAGCCTCCCACAGCCTTTAAATTATCTCCAGATGACTTCTAATGCCTAATTCAATGTAAATGCTAATGTACAGTTGTTATACTAAAATCTTTAAGGAATAATAACAGGAACACAATCTGTGTTTAGTACAGATGCAATTTTTTTTCAAATGTTTTTTGTTTATTTGTTTGGTATTGGGGATTTAACCATAGGATATTCTATTTCCAAGCTACACCATCAACTCTTTTTATTTTTATTTTTATTTATTTATCTTTATTGGTTCTGGGGATTGAACTCAGGGGTGTTCTACCTCTAAGATACACCCGAGTTCTATTTTATTTTATTTCTTAATTTATTTTGTGCTACTGGGGATTGAACCTAGAGGCATTCTACCTCTCAGCTACACCTCCAGTCCATTTTTTTATTCTTTATTTTGAAACAGGGCCTCACTACATTGCAGAGGGCCTCACTAACTAGCTGAGACTGGCCACGAACCTGTGATGCTTCTGTCTCAGCCTCCCAAGTACTGGGATTACAAGTGTACACCACCATACCCAGCTTTTTTATTTTTTATTTTGAAACAGTCTTGCTAAATTGCTGTGATCTTCCTGTCTCAGCCTCCTAAGGATTATAGGTGTGCACCACTACGCCCCCGCCAGAGAAGTCATTTTAAATGATAATCCTTTACATTAAATTTACCTATGTGCTTTGTTTTCACATGAGTTGTCATTGTCTATTTCTTCCTTCCCTCATTCAGGCCTCTCTTAGTCTGTTTAATTCTAAATTGTGCTATTCCAACTTGTGTGTGTGTGTTTTCTTCATTTTTTCAAAATTTTTACTACCTAGGGAGAGGAAGAAGGCTTAAATATTGTCCTAAGAATGCACAGGAGACACAGGAGAGAGAGGGAAAAGGAGGGGGGGGGAAGGTAGAGCGAGAGGGAGAGGGAGAGGGAGAGCGAGAGGGAGAGGGAGAGAGAGAGAGAGAGAGAGAGAGAGAGAGAGAGAGAGAGAGAGAGAGAGAATGAAAATAAAAAAGAATTTTCATCTCACACAAAGCACTATAAGCTACCCTTGTACTCACAGAGCATCCTGCAAGATCTCTGAGCCCTCTCCCCCCTATGCAGAGTGCCAGAAGGAAGGCCCACTACTTTTCCCTTAGATTCTCCTCCCTCTTCCTACACCGACTTAATGAAGACATCTGCCTGGCAACAGTCAGCTTGTCAAATGAGACAAGAAAGAGCCAAATCTGCCTTGTCATCTACAAAAAAAAAAAAAAGAAGAAAAGAAAAGAAATCCAAAGAAAAGATGTCAGAAATATCTACACTTTATCTTGCCCTCGGCCCATCCTTTGCTAATTATAAAAGCATGATGAATGCTGAATGGTTTCATAATTCTCTTAATTTTGATGTTCCCTCCTAAAAAAATGAATCCTCATTACCACTGAAACCCATGAGTGGCATGCAAAAAAATGGCTGTGATAGGGAGAGAAATTGTTCAAGAAAAGAGCGGATAGGCTGAGCATGGTGGCGCACACCTGTAATCTCAGGACTTGGGAAGCTGAGACAGGAAGATCGTAGGTTCGAGGCCAACCCTGACAATTTAGCGAGACTGTTTCAGCATAAAAAATAAAATAAGGCTGAGGGTGTAGCTTGCAAGTGGAATGGAATGGCCCTGGGCTCAATCCCCAGTACCAAAAAAATAGAGAGAGGATAGTAAAAGTATGTGCTTTTCCACCTATTTGAATACTCGTTCCAATATGCAGAACACTCGAGCTGTTAGCAACGACAAAGGAAGTTGGTCACAGAGGAAACAAAGTGAGGTCCCCAAAGGGTTTGAGAAGCAGTTCTGAGTTTCCACGAAATACTCGTCTTGCAGAGGACACATGCAAAATTCTGACACTCGCATATCTGTTCTCCATGTCGCCTCTCTTGCCTTTTTCTCCAATTCAAATGCATTCCCTCTCTCCTATCCTTTTCTGCACCTCAACAGCAGATATAAAAGACAATAAAAAAAAAAAAAACAGAAACACCTCTTATGCCCACTTGCACTTGGTTGCATACACTATTATAAAGTCTTATGTCCAGATATGATGTTATACAGAATCATTTTCAAAGAGCAGTGAGTACTCAGTGCATCTGTCCCTGGCCCTTTGGTCTCTCTGCTTCCAGGAACCCTGACATGAACTGTGCCACCATGTCTGCCTCGGAGTTGGCCGACGATGGACCGTGCCTCTGAACCACCACGAGCCCAAATAGACCTTTCCTCCTCTGCATTGTCCACGTCAGGCGTTTTGGTCCCGGCAACAGAAGAGCTGACTGAAACGTTCATCTTTATGGGCTACTCTATCCATTCACCGTCCCCTGATTTCCTTATTGTATGTGGTCATGGCAGAAGAGCAATTGCCTCTTTTTTGGGAAACTAAGGGTTGCAGGTCCTTCTTCAGGTAGACCTGAGAGAGTCAGAGGTGTACCTTCACTTCAGCCAATCAGGCTCTCCCTCCCAGGACTATGAATATTCAGGGATGCAAGATGAAGAAAACACTGCAGAGATTACTTGAGTGGCAACCCAAGAGGGGCGGTGTGCCAACCAGGCATTTTTTGTCAAGGGATGGTTGCCATTTTTTCTGATTGATTCTTTCCATTGTTCCTTTGTTTCTCTCTGTTCTCAAGCCTCACCTGGCTGCCTCCTAGCCTGTGTTATCCCTACATTCACAAGCACCATCTCCATCCCCTACGTGGTCACCACAGTCCTCGGTAAGCACCCTTCCATTCAAGTCCACAGCAGTCAGTTCCAGTTGATCACCGTGGGCATAACTGACAGAATACCCGGGTATAAAAGTGACTCCCCAAAAAGATGACTTGCAAACTATTTTTATCTCGATGAAACTTCACATGAGAAACTCTGACAAGGTGTTTCGCTGCCACGTAAAGAAACAGACCACACAATGGGCAAAGAGACATGTTTTTAAATGACTTTCTCTTTTTAATAATTTCAAGCCGGGCGTGGTGGCCTACACTTGTAATCCCAGTACTTGGGAGGCTGAGACAGGAGGATTGCAGGTTTGCAACCAGCCCCAGCTACTTAGTGAGGCTTTCCATAACTTAGTGAGAACCTGTTTCGAAATAAAGAATAAAAAATAGGGCTGGGGGTGTAGCTGGGAGGTAGAATGCCCCTGGATTCAATCCCCAGTACCGCAGGAAGGAAGGAAGGAAGGAAGGAAGGAAGGAAGGAAGGAAGGAAGGAAGGAAGGAGAAGAAAAAGGGAAGAAAAGAATAAAAATAGGGCTGAGGGTATAGCTCAGAGGTAGAATGCCCCTGGGTTCAATCTGAAAGAGAGAGAGAGAGAGAGAGAGAGAGAGAGAGAGAGAGAGGAAGAAAGGTAGGAAGGAGAAAAGGAAAGAAAAGAATAAAAAAAATTGGGGCTGGGGGTGTAGTTCAGACGTAGAATGCCCCTGCATTCAATCTCCGGGACCACAAAAAAAAAAAAAAAAAAAAAAAAAGAGCTCTGGGAGACACCCAGATAAAGAGAAAGAAGAGGCAGAAAAATAACAGGGCAACTGGCGGCCGAAGTACCAGGAGAACAAAGAATATACACTACAATGCAAATAAACCAGTTTTTATGACTGTTGCCCACATCCTGGAAATGGCAGATAATAAAAGACCTTGGGATTGGGTTGTGCATAAATGCATTATTATAGCATCAGTATTTTGTTGTTGTTGTTGTTGTTGTTGTTGTTTTTAAGGAGGAGGAGGAGGAGATGGGCAGTGGTCCCTTCTTTCTGATTTTGAAATAAAAGCACATTCACCATGAAATACTGAAAAGCATTTGGTGGTAGATCCCAAAGATCCATTCTGGCATTTCATCTCCAATAAAATTATTTCTGGAGAACATGCACTCCTGTTCCAGTGGCAAATGTTACAGAGTTGGCAACACAGGGAGCTGGCAGCACCAAGACATGGGTGCTGAACCAGCAATGGCACAACCCAAGACGGGGAGGCCGGGGCTGGCCGAGGCGTCGTCTGCCTGTTCGTGATGTGTCTCATCATTTTACGTGACAGGGACAGCACTTCAGGTTCAATCTGAGCTCAGCTCAGCAGCTTTCTAGCTATGCAGCCTCCAGCAGGTACTGAGCCTCTCCACGCATGAGTACCCTCGTGCACAAAAGGGAACAAACAAATACCCACACTGGCAAGGGTTCCGTGTGATCATGCCCAGGCATGGCTGGTAATACCCAAGTGTTTAACACAGGAGTTATTTTTATTCTATTTTATTTTAGGGGGTTGGGGGATTAAACCCAAGGGCATTCTACCTGTAAGCTATACTTCCAGCCCTTTTTATGTTGAAACAGGGTCTCGCTAAGTTACTGAGGGTTTCACTAAGTTGCTGTGGGTCTCGCTAAGTTACTGACTGTCTTGCTAAATTTCCGAGTTTGGCCTCAAATCTGCAATCCTCCTGTCTCAGCTTTTTAACTACCAGGATTACAGGCACATGCTACCATGCCTGGCTGGTGTCTGTCTATCTGTCTATCTGCCTGTTTGTCTGTCTGGTTTTTGTGGCACTGGGGATTGAACCCAGGGGCATCCTACCTCTGAGCTATACCCCCTGCTCTATTTTATTTTTATTTTGAAACAGGTCTCGCTAGGTTAATGAGAGTCTCACCATTTGCTGAAGTTGTCTTCAAACCTGCGATCCTCCTGTTTCAACCTCCCAAGTACTGGGATTATAGGTGTGTGCCACCATGCCTGGCTTGAAGTTACTTTTGTATCTGTCTCCCTGAGTAAGATTTCAGAGCTCCAACTTGCTATTGCTTTCTTTCCTTGTCTTTACCACTATCCGTCAATCACTCCCCCATACTTGGGCTGAAACCCAAACTTCCCATTATAGATTAAATCCTTTGGCTAAGGAATGCCCTGTTTTAAAATTCAAAACCAAACTATTGAAAGATACACATTAAGCTTGTCATTTATACCTCGATGGATACCTTTATTAAATCCTTGATCAAGAGAACATTTTAATGAGTGTAGAAAGGCTAGGAAAGCCCTAAACCCATTTGGAATGGTGGCAAAATAAAAATAAAAAAATAGACATTATCCCAAGCAGGAATCAGGATTAAAAGGAGAACTCGGAAGCCCAAGGACAACTTTATGGTCATTATGGGTATGTCTTTGGGCCTAGCTTAGAGAGTTTGGAAAATGTTATTTTGGGTGTGACAGAAAAAAAAGAAAATCTGCTCAATATTCAGTGACCTTCTGCAGTGCCATGAGGGTGAAATATAAAAGCTCTTATTAAAATCCAGGCATTCGTAATACATTTTTATTTTGACACAGCCCTTATCCCCAGAGCTGTTGGGACTTGGCCATCACATTACAATTCAACCTCAATTTATCTTTACATGTGTGTCACTAAAGTGTGTAAGGAGTAGGTGTAACTCTATTATCTTCAGATTACAGATCTAGAAGGGAGAGCAGAGACAGATAAAGCAATTTATCTGTGGCCTCTATCCACAGAAGCGGTTGAACAGGGGACAGAACCGGTCGTGGAATAGATACCCCTCTTGTCAGACGGGACCCGCCTATTTCTGAAGCCTCAGTGCCCGCTGATGGCAGGCAGGAAGGCGGGAAGGTGGGAAGGCAGGGGCTCTCATCCAGAGACGTGATGATGCACATTGCCATCGGACACATCAGTGTAGACGTTTGCTGTGGATTTGGTGGCTGGTGGGTGAGCCGGGACTTAGGGCCAGCCGAAAATGCAGAGCTGCTTCTTATTGGTCAGATAAATGTGTTGTACCCTAAAGACTATAGGGACTCCTCTCCTGCCAGCTACCTCTCTTCTCCTACAACGCCTTCCTCGGCCAGCTTTAACCCTATGGCAACTACAGCAAGGCAGAAGTAGCTACTCTCATACCTGACAAAGCAGACATCAAGCCAAAATTAATCAGAAGAGACAAACAGGATCACTACATACTGTAAACAAGAAGATATAACAATAGTAAATATTTATGCCCCAAACACTAGTGCATTTATTGGCTGAAACAAATACTATTCAATATAAAGGGGGCAGATAGATACCAAGACATTCCTATGTGTCAAACTGGGGCAAATTCTGACATGAGACTTTCATTGTGTGTTTACTTTCATGTCCCAGGTCACTGTTCAGAGGACACAAAGGGAAACGTAGCATGGGTATATGAGTATTTTCACAGAAGGAAAATGAACAAGTGTTCATTCGTGTGCGTGTGTGTGTGTGTGTGTGTGTGTGTGTGTGTGTGTGTGTGTTACTGGGAGACTGAACCCCAGGGCATCTGCCTCTGAGCTAACACCCCAGCCCTATTTTATTTTTTATTTTGAAACAAGGTCTCAGTAAGTGGCTGAGAGCCTTGATGAGTTGCTGGGGCTGGCCTCAAACTTGCAATCCTCCCATCTCAGCCTCCCAAGTACCGGGATTACACAAGTGTGCCACCACACCTGGTTCATTTATTACTTTTGTTTATAAAAGTCTGCTTCCCTGTTTCTTGGGGAAATTTTTGAAATTTGATGGTAGGATAGTTGCTGAAACTGAATGTTGAAGAGTAAATGGTTACAGAAATTCATTTTAGGTAAAGATATAGCAAAGACTGTGACATATGTAGGTGAGAAAAGCCAGACCCAAAAACCAATGAATGGTTTAGATACAAACTCCTCACTTGGACACTTACTGCAAACTAAAGTGAAGCCCCCCCTTCTAGATTGACAGCTTCCCTTTCCTCTAGTTCCCTAAATGAACCTATGTAATTTGTTAATATTATTTCCATTCACAAAATGTGTTTCACATTTTCTTTTTTTTTTCTTTTTCAGTACTTGGGATTGAACCCAGGGACATTCTACCTCAGAGCTGCACCCCCAGCCCTATTTTTTTATTCTTTTATTTTGAAACTGGGTCTCACTAAGTTGCGGAGTGCCTCATTAGGTAGCTGAGGCTGGCCGCGAATCTGCGATCCTCCTGTCTCAGCCTCCCATATACTGGGATTATAAGCATGCACCACCACACCCAGCTTCACATTTTCTTTTATCTGTGCTTGTTACAGTGTCCCCACTATTTGAAAGGTACTTCCCTTCATCCCAATTAAGAGTTATAAAAGATTTGATTCACCAGGAAGGCATTTTATATATATATATATATATATATATATATGTATATATGCATATATATTTCATATATATTAAGGTATTTTATATGTATTATATATTTTATGCATATATAACATATTTTATATAACACAAAATATATAATATATGCATATATTATATATGTATTTTATACACACACATGTATATATAAATTCTTTTTATGGTGGTACTGGAGATTGAACCCAGGGGCATTCCACTTCTGAGCTATACCCCCAGCCCTTTTTATGGTTTGTTTTCTTGAAAAAAGATTTCTCTAGGTGGCTGAGAGTCTTACCAATTGCTGAGGCTGGTCTGGAACTTTTGATCCTCCTGTCTCAGCCTCCCAAGTACTGAGATTGCAGGCATGCACCACCACACCCGGCTAAGGTATAACCTTTCTCAACTTACATGTGACTAGGAGTATAGCTCAGTGGTATAGCATGTGCTGAGTCTGCCTGAGGCCCTGGGTTCAATCCCCAACAGCAAAAATAATAATGATATATGCATGTAATAGCATGGCCCCAAAAGATGTACAGCAAAAGTTTATCAAAATTACAAAGAGGAATACACAAGCTCACAATAAAAGAGGCAGATTTTAATACAACTCTCAACAACCGATAGAATAAAAAGACAAGCAATCAGTGAGGACGTTGAAGATTCAAATACCATGACGGCAAACCTGATCTTTTCCAGTGCACACAGAATATTTACAAAAACTGGCCTCCTGAGAGGTTAAAAAAAAAAAAAAGACAGGAAATTAAATTGTAAAGAATTTTAAAGTAAGGAAACATTAGAGGTAAGCATAGGAACTGTGGTCTCTGTCATATATTGCTGTGTTTCTGTTGTTTTAACAACTCTTTCAAAATACCAACACCATTCTTAGTTTACTGGCCCAAACAAAAACACACTGTGGACCAGCCTGAGAACTAATTTGCCAACTCTGGCTTTAGATCACATAGACATTAAAATGATTATAAGAGGAGATTATAAAAACTTCGTGCCAATAAATTTTAAAATTCAGATGACACAGACAAAATCACAAGTACCTTAAACTAACACAAGATTAGAAACCCTAAATGGTCTATTAAAGAAACTGGATTCTGGATTCTCAGTTTAATTCCTTCCCACAGAGAAAACAACAGGCCCAGATGGCTCTGCTGGTGAATTCTACCAAATGTTTAAACAGACTTTTCTAGAGAACAACAAACGAGGGACTACTTCTCATTATTTTTTGAGGGCACTTCATAACTTCTATTTTTGTTTGGGCCAGCAAACTAAGAATGATTTTTGTATTTTGAGAGAGTTGTTTAAAAAACAACAGAAACACACACTTTGACATCAAAGCATGACAAAATCATTATGAGAAAGATAAAGTCCAAAGGCAGCTTCACTTAGAACACAGACTGGAAAATCCTCAGTAAAATCCTAACGAATAAAATTTAGAAAAATATAAAAAGTGTGAGTTCATTCCAGGAATGCAAGATCGGTTGAAGCTTCAAAAAGAATCAATCAATGCAATTTGTCACATTAATGGATTAAAAAAAAGGAAAGTCTTATGACTGTCTAAATACATAGAGAAAAATACTGTGATGAAATTCAAAGTCTGCTCATAATAAAAATTCTTAGCAAACTAGGAATCGAGGGAATTTCTTTATTTTGATAAAGAGCACCAACAGGAAACACATAGCAGCATTGTGCTTATGTAAAATGGGGAAAGCTTTCTACTGAGACCTGGAACCAGACAAGTATGTCTGTAAATTATCAGCGTCAGATGAAAGGTCTCAGTGCAGAGAGGGAGCATAGTTAATACAGAAAAGGGAAAAGGAAAGAAAATGGGGAGGAGGAAAAAGACTGGAGAGGAAGAAAGAAAAAATAAAACTCAGATGATATATGCATGTGTTCAGAGAAATTCTCAAAGAATGACATATAATTAGTTTTTGTTTGTGTGGTGTGTGTGTGTGTGTGTTACTGGGGATTGAACCCAGGGGTATTCTACCTCCAAGCTACACACCAGCCTTATTTTATTTTTATTTTTGAAACAAGGTTTCACTAAGTTGAGATTCTCACTACTTGCTGAGGCTGTCCTCAAATCTGTGATCCTCCTGTCTCAGCCTCCCAAGTACCAGGATTCCAGGCATGTGCACCATGCCCGGCCATATAATCAGTTTTAACAAAAGAGTTTAGTGAAGTTACTACATAAAACACACAAGTGCATTTCTTTTCCTGCCCCAGGCCATGAGGCATATTGTTTTGTTATCTTCTTGGAATTCCAGATGCTCCTCAGTGTGTTTCTTTAAACCAGCCATAAACAGAAAACAAAAATGTTAAATAATACCATTTATAACAAAACCAAAAATATCAAACTATCAATTATTAAATCTAACCAAAATGGGCAGGAATTCTACGCAAAAAAAAAAAAAAAAAAAAAAAAAAAAAAAAAAAAAAAAAAAAAAAAAAAAAAAAAAAAAAAAATGACTGATAGGCATTAAAGACCAAGCAAAGGGAGAGATATACCATGTTCATAATGTAGAGATATCAGTTTTCTTCAAACCATTCTATATATTTAATGAGATCCCAAAGAAAATCCTAACACACGTTTTACTTTGTTATGTTGATTTTGTTGTTGTTGTTGTTGTTACAGAATTTAAAAAGATGATCCTAAAATGCAGTGGGCTAGTTCAATTCCAAAATGGAATGCATGGAAATGCAATGACAAGGGTTGTCTTGAAGAAGCACATAATTTACGGAACAGTGATAGCACCTTAAAGTGACAGTTATTAAGAGACAACATGGTATTGATGATTGACAGAAAAAATGAGACGATGGAATACAAAGGAAACTCCAGAAACAGACCCAGGCATATATAGATTCCTGAATTGTGACTAAGACGGCACTTCAGAAGAGAAGGAAAAACATAACCTTGCGATAAATACTGGCATTGGATATCTCCATAAGGAAAATAAAAAATGGACCTTGAGCCCAATTACACACCACTCAGAGAAACCAGCTCTAGATGGACTGCACATTTAAATGTGAAAAACAAAACTTTGAAGTTTCTAGAATATAAGTTAGGAGAATATTTTCATGACTGAGAGTAAGAAAAGACTTTATGAACAAGGCATAATCATAAAAGCATAATCAAAAAGCATAACCATAAAAAGAAAGATGGTGAATGTTGCTATATTAAGCTTATTGAGACACCAATAAGAGAGTAAAAAGTAAGCCACTGAGTAGGAGACAATATTTTAACACCTATAAACAAGGCTACAGATCAATAAAAACAATAAACGCTGACAACCAAACAAGAAAATGGGCAATAGACTTGAAAAGCCACCTCACAAAAGATGATATCCAAATAGTCAATGAATAGGTGATTATGAAAGCTATTCAACTCATGGGTTAGTGTAAGCTCAGAAGAAATATAAATTAGAAACCCAGGCATGGTAGCACATGCCTGTAATCCTAGTATTTGGGAGGCTGAGCCAGGAGGGTCGCAGGTGTGAAGCCAGCCTTAGCAATTTAGCAAGGCCCTCAGTAACTTGGTGGGACCCTATTTCAAAATAAAAAATATAACAAGGGCTGGGGGTGTTGCTCCGAGGTAGAATGCCACTGGTTTCAATCCCAAGTACCAAAAATAAATAAATAAATACAATTGAGATAACACTATAGACCCAACAGTGTGGCCAGAATTTAAATTTAAAAGACTGATAATACTAATCACAAAGGCAAATATAAAACCACAGAAACTCTCATTTGCTACCGTTTGACACGTAAAACTAGTACAATCTGCTTAGAAAAGAATTTGATAGTATCTATGGAGTTGACTACAAACACACCCTAGGACTTTTGCAATCGCTCTTCCACTCCTAGGGACAGTTCAGAGCAATGTGTGCCATGTGCACCAACAGTGGTTTTGTTTAGATCCTTTGCCCAGTTTTTGATTGGGTTATTTGTTTTCTTAGCTGTGAATTTCTTGAGTTCTCTGTATATTCTAGATATTAGTCCACTATCAGAAGAGTAACTGACAAAAATTTTCTCCCATTCTGTGGGCTCTCTGTTGAGGTTCTTGATAGTTTCCTTTGCTGCACAGAAGCTATTCAATTTAATGCAATCCCATGTATTGATCTTCCTTTGAGTTGCTTGTGCTCTGGGGGTCTTGTTGAAAAAGTTTTTACCTGTGTCTATGTGTTGAAGTGTTGGTCCTATGCCCTCTTCAAGTAGCTGCAAGGTCTCTGGCCTGACTTCCAGGTCTTTGATCCATCTTGACTTGACTCTTGTGCAGGGTGACAAAGTAGGGTATATTTCCATTTTTCTGCATATGGATTACCAGTTTTGCCAACACCATTTGTTGACACTTCACAAAAGAAGAAATACAAATGGCCAATAAATGTATGAGGAAATGTTCAACATCATTAGCAATCAGAGAGATGAAAATCAAAACTACCTTGAGATTTTACCTAACTCCAATTAGAATGGCAATCATCAAAAACACAAACAACAACAAATGCTGGTGAGGGTATGAAGAAGTGGGAACCCTAATACATTGTTGGTGGGATTGCAGATTAGTGCGACCACTTTGCAAAACAGTATGGAGGATCCTCAGATGAATGGGAGTGAACCTGCCATATGATCCAGCAATACCACTTCTGGGTATCTACCCAAAAGAATGGAAACCACACTATCAGACCAACGCATGTGTATCTATGTTTATAGCTGCACAATTCACAATTGTCAAACTATGGAAACAGCCAAGATGTCCATCAAGAGATGAATGGATTACAAAACTATGGGATATGTACACAATGGAATTTTACTCAGCCATAAAGAAGAACAAAATCATGTCATTTTCAGGGAAATGGATGGACCTGGAAAACATTATGCTAAGTGAGATTAGTCAGTCACCAAAAGTAAAAAATCAGATACTCTCCCTAATATGCGGAAGCTAGGGAGAAAGTGGGACATAAAAGGGACTCCAGATAAAGAAAGAGAAACCTTAGGTGAGCAAACAAGGTGACTTAACTAAAGGGGTTGGGCAGGAGGGAGGGAAACACCCTAATGCACATGATGTACTTTCACAAACATATCAGTCAATCACTAAACTGAACTTGAGAAGGAGGGAGGGTGAGGGAGTGGGGTGGGAATTGGGGAAGGGCTAAATGAGAAATGTGTTCATGTATGCCTTTACCAGGTTGTACCTAACAAAGATGTATGATTACAATGCATCAATAAAAATAAAATAAAATAAAAATGAAAAGAGTTGTTTTCATTTGTGGTTTTGATGCTGGGGATTGAACCCAAGGCCTCATGCATTCATGAATGCTAAGCATGCTCTACCTGTTAACTACATCCCCAGCTCCTAAGGATGAGAATTCTTTTTTTTTTTATTTGCTTTTATTGGTGCATTATCGTCTCACATCACAATGTAAATCATGTTGACATTGACATATATGCACACAGCACTTGGTGCTCCACTCCTCCCCCACCTCCCCCCTTCCCATACAGAGGACTGAGACTGATATTGGGATTTTCACACAGGTACACACAGTCGATGTTAGTGTTTTCAGTAATGAACCTCAGTCTTCCCCCTCCCCTTCCCTTAGAAAGCTTCCCTGTAAGGATGAAAATTCCTAGCAGAGTTATTTGTTCTTGCCTCAAACTGAAAATATACAAATGCCCCTTAACAGTAAACTGGATAAATGAATTGTAGATATGCTTCTAAGGCAATGTCAGTGGAAAACTGTGTCACAATAAAATTTTTGATAAATTTCGCAAACATGTTGAGCCAAAGAAGCCATTCATTAAAGCATTGGTACTCTATGATTTTGTTTTATTTACTATCAAATTCAAAACAGACTAAACATAATTATAGAGTTTGGAGATACATGCCCAGTAGTAGTGCTTTAAAGCATGCAAGGAGGTGATTATAGTGATAACCAAGGGGGAGGGGGAGGAAAACAGGAGGAGATTTTTGTTTTTTGGAGAAAGGGTCTCAATAAGTTGCCTAGGCTGACCTCGAACTTGCCAGCCTCCTGCCTCAGTCTCCCGAGTAGCTCAGATTACAGATGCATGCTCCCATGTCTTCCAAGATTTCAGTTCTTGACCTGGTGGCGATTAAATGAGTTTTTGCATTAGGCAACCCACTTTTGTATTTTTAATATATTTATTTTTTAATTTCAAAGTTGAAAAAAGCCTTCAACACAATCAGCTGGCATTATCCCAGGACACTGCTACTTGCAGCAGGTGGCTTGTTAAATTCAGCCCTGGATTTTGAATATTGAGCCTTCAGTCACCCGTGTTAAAGCCCAGCATTGTGATCCTCACTGAAGTTAGCATCTCATGACTTAAATGAAGCACTTCGGAGCTTTCCTTCTATGCAAGGCAAAGTGTAAGTATTTTCAGAAGAGAAATAACAGCAAATACTTCAACCCACAGGTAGTTTTAATTACAATGCACCAATTAATAAAAAAAAAAAAAATTCGAGCCGGGCATGGAGGATCCAGGTTCGCGGCCAGCCTCAGCTACCTAGTAAGGCACTCCGCAACTTAATGAGACTCGGTTTCAAAATAAAGAATAAAAAATAGGGCTGGGGGTATAGCTCGGAGGTAGAATGCCCCTGAGTTCAATCCCCAGTACCACAAAAAAAAAAAAAAAATTCCCAGGAGAAAAGAAGGAATGATCAGTAGCTGCCCCATTCCTGCATCTGTTGGGGTCTCCATACGAGAGCTTGGCTTTCTTCAGGAAAATCTTGAATCTTGGATGTGCACACACAGGCCAAACCCAGAGGAGAGCCAGCAGCAGAGACTCTACCCGGGCAGCCAGTCTCAGGAAGGAGCCTGGGGCAGGGGAGTTACTGCTTCCCACCTCCTCAACAGGCATTGAGCCCATGGGCTTTGACCACCTTGGCCTCCCCTGTCATTCTAAGTTATTAAAATTAAAGCAGAGATGCTGGAAGCTCACATGTTATGGTAGAACAACACAAACAAAAGTCCTTGCCTCAGTCCCTTCCATCTCCATTCCATCAAATGAATGTTTACCCTCTCGGTGTTTAAAAGGAACCCCTAAGCCAGGTGTGGTGGTGCACGCTTGTAATCCCAGTACTTGGGAAGCTGAGACACGAGGATCCAGGTTCGTGACTGGCCTCAACTACTTAGTGAGGTCCTGTTTCAAAATAAAGAATAAAAAATAGAACTGGGGGTATAGCTCAGAGGTAGAATGCCCCTAAGGTCAATCCCCAGTGACCCCCCCAAAAAATTAATTAATTAATTAGAAATAAGTAAATAAAAGCAATCTCTCTGGGGTAGGAGAAAATAAAAGTTTACTCTTAGCCTCCCCGCTTGCCTCCACCCTCCACCAAACACACTTCCTCCTTTTCTTGACCCCAAATCTCAAAACTCACCCGAAGGATCCTGATCCAAAGTGAAGCAAGTCCAGTGGGAACTTTAATGCGCTCTGTACAACTGAACTGCACGCCACTGCACACCTACCGCCTTTCTCAAGCTACAAAGTCCTGGCTTTCTGAATGAAGTCCCGTGGTCAAGGCAGGGGGGAAATGACCTATTTCTTTTTTTTTTTTTTTTTTTTTTTTTTTTTT
>PVLC010008993.1:31037-56066 GCA_004027655.1 Graphiurus murinus | reverse complement strand
GTCCTCCTCCTCCTCCTCCTCCTCCTCCTCCTCCTCCTCCTCCTCCTCCCGTAGCCTGCAGGGATTACACAGGAACTCGCAAAGGTGGCCCAAATGCAGGGAGAAGGGCCACCCAACTTGAAGAGAGGACGGATTCACCACTGTGACTCTGCGGGATGCAGCACAGCACGCACCGAGAGCTCGCAAGCTCGCTGCAGGACACACGCAGCAGAATCTGGGCACGTGCACCTGGGGCTGCTGCGGCCCGGGCTCCACTCCAGCGCTTCAGGGGCGCAGAGCGCGGCTGACCACCTGCGGCTCCATGCGCTCCACCAGGATGCACTGAGCACCAGGGCCACACCAGCTGATCTGTGTGTGCGCGTGCGCAGGGCAAGACTGCGGTTTTCTTTTTGACTTCAACTTGCCTTGAGGTGGGGTTGGAGCAGCTGGCTGGGCCAGGATGAGAAGGCTGGAGAAAAATAGTTGGTCTCCCACCCGGCGCTTCACGTTTGCCCTTTGCCGCCCCGCTGCCTCAGTGCCAGCTTTTCAACCTCCTCGTGGGTTGAATTCTGGCGCGGCACCCACGGCGCTCCCCCAGGCCCCCTTCTCCAAAATACACATTTTCCTATAATAACAAGACAAGAATCAAACTTAAGGCCGTGAAAAAATGTGCGCTACACTTTCCTAAATTTTTCTCTTGTTTTCTAGAACTTTTATCCATATATATTTTTGCTATATAGTGTGTTTGTGTGTGTGTGTGTGTGTGTGTGTGTGTGTGTGTGTTGTTGTTGTTGTACTAGGGATTGAAACCTGGGGCATTCTAACTCTGAGCTACACCCCCAGCCCTATATTATTTTTATTTTTGAAACAGGGTCTCACTAAGTTGCTGAGGGTCTTACTAAGTTGCTAACTGACCTTGAACCTGTGCTCCTCCTGTCTCAGCCTCTCAAGTACTGATATTACAAGTGTGTGCCACCGTGCCCAGCTCTAAAATGTCTGTTATTAATTTTATTTTTGTGGTGATGGGGATTGAACTCAGGGCTTTGTATGTGGTAAGCACGTGCTCTTAATGCTGAGCTACATTCCCAGCCCTGAAATGTCTATTTGAAAAATGTCAAAACTTGGATGGTAACTTGGATGGCACATCTGTAATCCCAGTACTTGAGAGGCTGAGCCAGGAGAATTGCAGGTTCAAAATCAGCTTCAGCAACTTAGTAAGTGTCGGGGGCCTAGCCTGGCCAGCTGGACCTTGCCTCTAGATGGCGCCTGGTAAAGTGCCAGAAGCAGCTACAGGTGGGCTGTGCCACGCCAGAGCGCATGCACCAGCACACCCGACTCGTGGCCGGCCAGGTGAAAGCTGTATGAGACACCTCGTGGCTTAGGCCCGGCGCAGCTATAAAAAGCCTCCACCTTTCGCATAGAGAGAATGCTCGGCTAAGAAAGAGCACGGCTAAAAGCACGCTGCTGGGGAAAGGCTGGTTGGGAAGTTGCTGGGCTGGGAAGTTGTCGCGAAGTTCTGGGAGGAATTGGTTGGGAAGAAGAAGCGGTTGGGAAGAGGTTGGCCGGGTTGCTGGGGAAGTCCTGGGAAGAAAGATTGTGGATTGCTAGTGGAAGATGGGTTGCTAGAGAGAGGGGTTATTGGAAGTCTGTAGGAAAAGCACTATTCTGGAAAGACGACCTCAGCACTGTGTTTGTTATCGTGTGTGCAAAACCTTTGATCCCAGAAAAGAGAGAGAGATAATAAAAGAGGTTCGAACCAGTAGCTTTTAGCCGGCGTCTTTTATTGGGGCCTCATGGCTGAAAGTTCAGCCTGGGGCGCCCGATAAGTAAGACCCTCAGTAACCTAGTGAGACCCTATTTCAAAATAAAGAACAAAAAGGGCTGGGAATATAGCTCAGAGGTAGAATGTCCCTGGGCTCAATCCTCAGCATCAAAGGAAACAAGCAAACAAAAAACTTGAATGGTGTCTGGATCAGATATCAGCAGTATAAAAATATTAATTTTCTGATTTTCTCTGATTTTGAAGGTTATATTGAGGTTATGTAGAGTTCTTGTTTGTAGAAATTGCACACTGCAGTATCTGGGGGGTAACAAGTATCCTGTCAACAATGGGCCTTGAAATGGATCAGGAAAAGAAGCTTTTGTAGGACTTTCAACTTTTCTACAAGGTTAGGGGAAGAAGGAGCTGGAAAAAGAAAAGGAGGAGGAGAGCTAGGGAGGCAGAGAAGGAGGAGGAGGAGAAAAAATATCTGACCCTTAGGGGACTAAGATCATAATTAAGTAGTGTTACACTGAGAATGTTTGGTTTCCTGTGTGTGTTTGCTGTTGTGTACTATTAATACCTCATCATTACTGAGGGCCCAGTATTCATGCTCATCTGGAGCCAAACCTCTTGTTTCTTGGTTTATCTCTTCAGATTTTGGGGCTTATTTGTAAGTTTGATATAGTGTGAGTGAATTTCTACAGTTGATGTGGCCAGTAATTTTTACAAGACCTTTTTTTTTTTTCAGGACTGGGGATTGAACTCAGGGACATTCTACCTCCGAGCTATACCCCCAGCCCTATTTTTTATTCTTTATTTTGAAATGGTGTCACTAAGTTTCGGTGTGCCCCACTAGGTAGCTGAGGCTGGCTGCCAACCCAGATCCTCCGGTCTCAGCCTCCCAAATGCTGGGATTACAAGCGAGTGCCACCATGACCGCTCTACAAGACTTTTAAAGTACTTGAATTACAACTAATTTTTAACTTTCCAATGCTTATGGTGATTCAAGAATCCAGGGACATAGTATTTTCTGAATTTAATGTAGATTATAAATGTGGTGCAGTGGTGCATGCCTGTAATTCAGTACTTGAAAGCTGAGACAGGAGGATCACAGGTTTGAGGACAGATTCAGCAATTTAGCAAGACCCTACTTCAAAATTAAAAATAAGCCTGAGAGCTGGGCATGGTGGCGCACGCTTGTAATCCCAGCATTTGGGAGGCTGAGACCAGAGGATCCCGGTTCCCGGCCAGCCTCAGCTACCTAGTGAGGCCCTCCGCAACTTAGTGAGACTCGGTTTCAAAATTAAGAATAAAAAATAGGGCTGGGGATGTAGCTCGGAGGTAGAATACCTCTGAGTTCAATCCCCAGTACCGCAAAAAAAAAAAAAAAAAAAAAAAAAAAGCCTGAGCGTGGTGACATATAATTCATAAGCCCAGTACTTGAAAGTCTCAACAGGAGGATCCCAGGTTCAAGGCCATCCTCAGCAACATAGCAAGGACTTCAGCAACTTAGTGAGACCCTGTTTCAAAATAAAAAATAAAATACGGCTGAGGGTTTAGTCCCCAGAACCATAAAATAATAATAGTAATAATAGGGCTGAGGGTGTAGCTCGGAGGTAGAACAATGTCTGGTATCAAAAAAGAAGTAGATTATAAAATATTTTAGCATGTAAGTGTGAACTATGTGCAAGATTTTTCTTTTCTAAATGAATAGAATTACTCCTATACTACACTATTTTAAAAGAAAGATGACATATTTGCAAGAAATGGCTTTCAGTAATACCTGCTCCATATCTTCTAACCATCAGCTATTTTGCCTTTTAAATTTTCTTGAAAATATTCCCAGCTGTACTTGTAAATTATAACTCCCACTCTAATTAAAAAGCAACAGTAGGAAACTATTCCTACACAGAAGCAGGTATGGTGAACAGGAATGGAGGGAAGGTAGATAATCTTCAAAGTCACTGGTCTCCCTCCCTCTCTTATCCCTCTATTCTCTGAGATCAGTTGAATGTCAACGATGTGTCAGGCAGAATAATGGTCTTGAGATCCAACTTGAGATGTGGTCTGGGCCCTTTAAGGAGCACTGAGTTCAGGCAGAGAGAGTCCACTGAGCTAGAAATTTAAGTATTTTCTAACAGTTTCTGCAAAAGAAGTCAAATATCAAGCACAATTGAGCAAAGTCACTGCCTCAAAGGAATGAGGGAAGTCTCCACAGACAAGTGGCTTGCTTTTGTTTTAGGCGGTGCTGGGGAGACACCAGGGCCTGGTGCATGTCAGGCAAACGCTCTGTCCTGGAGCTGCATCCCAGCCAAAGGTGACAGTTAAGGCCCTGGTTGGTGCAGTTTGCCAGGAAAGGATGGGGAGGACAGGGCAGGCTCAGGCAAGGGGTCGGTCTCGGCAGGCTGAAGGTCTGAAAGCTGGCCTCTGAGGTAACCTAGTGAGACCCCATTTCAAAATAAAAACAAAAATGGGCTGGGGGAATGGCTCAGTGGTAGAATGCTGAGTTCAATCTCCAGTACCACTGAAAAAGAAAAGAAAGCAAAATACAGCAATCATGTCTGGTGTGGTGGTGCAGGCTTGTAATTCCAGTATTTGGGAGGCCAAGACAGGAGGATCACAGGTTTGAAGCCAGCCTCAACAACTTAGGGAGGCTTTCAGCAACCTAGTGTGCCCCTGTTTCCATGTAACAAAATAAAATAGGGCTGGGTGTGTAGCTCAGAGGTAGAATGTCCCTGGGTCCAATTCCCAGCATAACATGTGGGCATATGTGCACACATGTGCACGCACACACACACACAACAATCAAACAGCAGTGGCCAACACCCCTCTTAAGGAGTTTGGACTTCATTCTGGGCCATCCCTGGAAGTCTGCTGGAGAGATGTGGGCACTGTCCTCCTGCTGGTGGCTTCTGTGATTCTAGGTGTCTGACCCCTGTGCTGGGAGAATCCCTTGCTCTCTGCTCAAACATGGCCACTTCCTCCCCTGGCTGCCCTCACAGAGAGGGCACGCCCAGAACCCTCCATTCCAAGTCGGCCCCCCACACTGCATCTGTTCATCATGGTCTCTGCGCTGGTCTCCACGCTGTGAGGGCAGGGATCTTGCTGTCTGCAGAGCCGGCTTCTGGGCCAGGTGTATCCTAAGTGTGTGGATGGTTTTGAATGAGTGGAGAGCGATGCAGACTGGCCACAGATCTTGGTCCTAAGAGCTTGGTGCTAGATTTTGGACCTTGTATGTCCCCCTAAGGTCTCTGTGTTAAAGGTCCCTGGTGTGGTGCCTTTGGGAGGTGGTGGAATGTTTTAGAGATGGAGGTGAGGTCCTCAGGTCTTGAGGGGATGTCTTTGCAGGGCTGGACGACCCCGCCCCTTCCTCCTCTCCTCCACCTTCTGGCATGAGGGGAGCACCTCTGCCCCTCCAGCACACTCCCCGTGTGACGTGCTGCAGCCTCTGTGGCCCAGAAGCAAGGGGCACGGACAGGAACCTCCAACCACGAGCCCAGACCAACCTTCCCTCTCTGGAGGTTGATCATCTCAGGCATTCTCTAGCAGGTGCTCTAGAGTCTTCCAAATGGATGGCAAATCTTTACCTGTAGTCCTTTTTCTGTCTGCTCCTCAGAGTTGGGTCTTTAAAATGGGAAGGTAGGGAGGGCATAATGTTCTAATTTAAAGTTTTGGGAACCTACCCAAGGATCTCAGTGGGGAAAGAGGATGAAGCCTGGAATTTTCCTCTAAAATATCACCCAATGCCAGTTTGAAGTCGAAAAGTCGGTGTCTTGCTGAATGCTTGTTGGACCTTAAAATTGTCAGACATCGTGCTTCAGAACTCGCTAGTTTCACAGGCCTTAACCTGCCACTGCCCCCCCACTCCCATCTCTTCCACAGCCCCTTCCACACCTGGCTCTGAGGACATGAGGGGCCATCGTGATACATAAAAGGATGTGTTCATCAAGGTGCTTAAATAAGTGTCCATCTGGGGGGGCAGTTCTTTGCGTCTGGCTGTCCAGCGATGCAGAGTGGGAGAAGAGTCCAGGAACTTTTCAGAATAAGGATGGGTTAGATTTTTAGCTTTCCCATGCTATGGGGCTAAAAATCACCTCAAATCATCAGAGAAACAGACAAATCTCAACTACCTAAAAACCTAGTGGCCTTGTTTCTAGACCTTTTCCATTTGAGAACAATCAGTTTGTTCCTCTTTCAGGCAACCGAAGCCTTCCATCCTGGACGAGCAGGGAAAAAACAGCCGCGGGTTTTTTGCCTGGCACATGAGTGACTATGAAAACACGGACCAGAGGAATTCCAAGTGGGCTGTCTTCGTGAGGAATAGTAAATCGCCATCACCAAGAGCTCCCAGGCCATTGAAGCTGCCAAAGCTACCGACAGGTCTGTTCTGTTGCTTTTCTGAATTATCATAGACAAAATATCGTGCCATTTTAACATATGAAGTAGGGTGTTGTTTAGTAGTAATATTAACAATCAGTTTTATAGCTCCTTGAAGACTGGCAAACCTTTTTGTAGTCTATATTGGATTTTCACAATAGGGACCATTCAGTGGGTAGGTGGGGATCATTCCCATTTTATGGCTAAAGAAAAACAAGTGGTTTTGCGTCTAGTCCTTGGAATTGTTTCTCCATCATATGGTTTAACCTAGAGAGAATGGCCATCCCTTGATTTCCAGGAGCTAAGACGAGTTTGTAAAGAGCAAAGTAAATCTGTAATTCCCCTAAAAATCTTGACACATTGGTTAGCACAATCACAATACATCAATTTAAATTTTAACCCCCCCCTCACTTTATTATCTATTGAATCTTGTGGCAAGTTGCATCATTTCTTTTCTTTTCTTTTTTTTTGCGGCATTCTACCTCCGAGCTATACTGTCAGCCCTATTTTTTATTCTTTACTTTGAAACAGGGTCTCACTAAGTTATGGAGGGCCTCACTAAGTAGCTGAGGCTGGCCAAAAACCCTGATCCTCTGGTCTCAGCCTCCCAAGTACTGGGATTACAAGTGTGCGCCACCATGTCCAGCTGTATCATTTCAATGGATTTTTTTTTTTTTTTTTTTTTTTTTTTTTTTTTTTTTTTTTTTTTTTTTTTTTTTTTTTTTTTTTTGGTGGTACTGATGATTGAACCCAGGGGCATTCTACC
Source organism: Graphiurus murinus (assembly GCA_004027655.1). NCBI lineage: Eukaryota > Metazoa > Chordata > Mammalia > Rodentia > Gliridae > Graphiurus > Graphiurus murinus. Next base: position 49,182 of record PVLC010008993.1, on the reverse strand, counting down.
TCTGAGCTCCACCCCCAGCCCAATTTTTAATTCTTTATTTTGAAACAGGGTCTCACTAAATTGCAGAGGGCCTCACAAGTAGCTGAGGCTGGCTGTAAACCCGAGATCCTCCTGTCTCGGCCTCCCAAGTACTGGGATTACAAGTGTGTGCCCCGGTTATGTCCGACTTTTATACAGATTTAAGATAGGACTATTGGTTATTGTTCTGGAAATTGTGTAAAGTTACAAAGGAATCAAGAATGTGTATGTGTAGCCGGGTGTGGTGGTGCACACTTGTAATCCCAGTACTTGACAGGCTGAGACTGGAGGATCTGGGTTTGCAGCCAGCCTCAGATACTTAATGAGTCTCTTTACAACTTAGTGAGACCCTGTTTCAAAATAAAGAATAAAAAATAGGACTGGAGGTGTAGCTCAGAGGTAGAGTGCCCCTGGGTTCAATCCCCAGTACCACAAAAAAAAAAAAAAAAAAAGAATGTGTATGTGTAAAGCGGGGCATGGTGGCACACGGTTGTAATCCCATTACTTGGGAGGCTGAAACCAGAGGATCTGGGTTCGAGGCCAGCCTCAGCTATTTAGTGAGGCTCTCAGCAACCTAGTGAGACCCTGTTTCAAAATAAAGAATAAAAAATAGGACTGAGGGTGTAGCTCAGAGGTAGAGTGCCCCTGGGTTCAATCCCCAGTACCGCAAAAAAAATGTGGATGTTCGTCTACGTCACTTCCTGTATGTTAACTGCATCATCCCACAGCAGAATACACTTTGTAGTCATTCAGTTGTTGTTTATTTTTGTGGTACTGGGGATTGAACCTAGGGCATTCTACCTCTGGGCTATTCCCTCAGCCATATTTCATTTTTTATTTTGAAAGGAGGTCTGGGCACTGGTCTTGAACCTGTGATCTTCCTATCTCAGCCTCCAAGTGCTGGAATTACAGGCATGCACCACTATATCCGGCTTCGTTTTTTAATACTGAGTTGGAAATCAAATGTTCATTCCAGAAAAGGAGTTAAAATAGACTGGATTCATTCAGAAAAGGCTGTTCCCTACACAGAGAGTTGTCTTGCTCCATGGAAGAATCTTGCCAGCTCACTAGAATAATATTTACCCTCTGATGCCAGAGATCTGATTCATCAGCAATGAATTACGTCTTTTCGAAACATTCTACGAGGGAGGCAAGCTAGTCCTCCTTGGAAGGTTTTGACCCCAGGGACACTGTATTGAAAAGAGTAAGTAGTTTAGCCATGCACATTCCTCTGCGGACTCTGGGAGAGGTCCCAGTGAGATGACTAACTGCAGCGTGTGGGATACTACTTTCCACCACTAATTCTGGGTAGGAATAGAGATCACAGATTACATTATCTCAAATGCCTTCATCTACCACTCACTAAATCCAATTGAAATAGGTTTGCTTTGTATTTAAAAATCTGCTTAAAAGATATATATATATATATATATTTGGTGCTGGGTATTGAATCCAGGGGTGCTCTACCTCTGAGCTACATCCCCAGTCCTTTTATTATTTGGAAACAGAGTCTCACTAAATTGCTGAGAGCCTCACTAAATTGCTGAGGCTGGCTTTGAACCTGCGATCCTCCTATTTCAGCCTCCCAAGTACTGGGGTTACAAGCGTGAGCCACCATGCTCAGCTAAAAGACTTATTTTAAAATTCCAAATTTGCAGAGGAAGTTGCAAGAAGTCCTCATATGTCTTCAGCCAGATTCATCAGTTAAATGCCCTCCCCCATATAGAAACCATTTGAGGGTAAATTGCAGACCTGATGCCCCTTTATTCATAAATACCTCAGGGTATATTTCAGAAGAACAAGACTGTCCTCTAATGTAACTACAGTTCAATTTTAAGATTCAGGAAACCAAACATTGATATGTTATTATCTAAAGTTCATATTCAAGTTTTAGTAATTGACCTTGTATTTTTCCTGATCCAGGATTCATGCTGGGGTCATGTATTACATTTGGTTATCGCCTCTTTAGTCTCCCTGGTTTGGAAGTTTTGCAGCCTTGGTCATTTATGATACCCACATTTTTGAAGGCTACAGGCTAGTTCTGTACCATTCCTCTCAGTGTGGGTCTGTCTGATGTCTCTTCACAAGTGGATTCAGGTTACATACGATTGGCAGGAACCCCAGATACACAGTGTGGTCCTCAGTGCTTCTGGATATCCAGGGGCACCAGATGTGGGTTTAGCTCATCATTGGTGAGCATAGTGGATCACTTGGTTACACCCCTTTCCTCCATAGATAAAAAAAAGAGTACTGTATCATTTGAAATTATTTCCCTTGGGCTTTCTCCTAAAGTTCTTGACATACATTAGAAACTTGTTCTCCAAGGTTTTTTTTTTTTTTTTTTTGTACTAGGGCTTGAACCCAGGGGCCTTCTAACTCTGAGCTACATCCTCAGCCCTTTTTATTTTTTATTTTAAAACGAGGTCTTGCCGGGTGTGGTGGCGCATGCTTGTAATCCCAGCATTCGGGAAGCTGAGACCGGAGGATCCGGGTTCGAGGCCAGCCTCAGCTACCTAGTGAGGCACTCCGCAACTTAGTGAGACTCGGTTTCAAAATAAAGAATAAAAAATAGGTCTGGGGGTATAGCTCGGAGGTAGAATGCCCCTGAGTTCAATCCCCAGTACCGCAAAAAAATAAAATAAAATAAAAATAAATAAATAAATAAAACGAGGTCTCACTAAGTTGCTGATGGCCTTGCTATGTTGCTGAGGCTGGTTGTGAACCTGTGATCCTCCTGTCTCAGCTGCCCAAGTACTGGGATTACAGGGGTGCACCGCCATGGCCAGCCACCAAGTCCATTTTTTAAAATCATCCCAACAAATTGTTGTGGACCTTCAATAAGTACTCACCCCCTCTGTTCTGTATAAATCATTTCCAGACAAAATAACTAGAAGCAAGTGTATTAAAAAGCAAATAATGAATAGCACATGTGAAAGGAAAGCCTCCCTCCTGGTGTCTCACACTTGGCCATCAGCGGGTGGCTGCCATTTCTACTCTTACTGAGACACTGGTTTCCCAGAATGAGAACCATGAATTGAGAGCATGTAAGAAGTAGAGCTGTGTTTTGTTTTCAGGGCTTTGAGGGAAAGTTTAAAGCATAAACTCAGTATCACATAGTTTCTCATCACTAGAGATGGCTGAAAATGGGGGTGTTTTATACCCATGCCCTTGAGTATGTTCTTCTGCTTAAAATTTTTAGAACTTAATTGTATTCCTAAAAAGTACAATTTATGATATTTCATAGTATTTATCATTCTTGCATGCATTTATATAAAATGCTTTTACAAATATTTTTGGAATTAGGCAAATTTATAAACTGTTTATCTATCTTGCCAAATTTATCTTCTTAAAATCTCAAGCTGGGCATGGTGGCATATGCCTGTAATCCCAGTACCTGGAAACTGAGACAGGAGGATCGCAGGTTCAAAGCCAGCCTCAGCAACATAGTGAGACTCTCAGCAACCCAACAAGACCCTGTTTCAACACAAAACAAAACAAAAAATGACTGGAGTTGTAGCTCAGAAGTAGAATGCCTCTGGGTTCAATCCCTAGTAAAACCATAAAAAAATGAAAAAGTAAAAAGTAAATAAAATCCCAAAATGTCTCTCAAGTTCTTCTATTTGTATTCCCCCCTCCCTTTTTTTGAAATAAGAAATAGCTATCTAAATGTTGTAAAACTCATGGGCATATGATACTTTTTGTGTGTGTGTGGTACTGGGGATAGAATCCAGGGGCATTCTCCCTCGCAGCTACACTCACAGCCCTATTTTATTCTTTTTATTTTGAAATAGGGTCTCACTATGTTGTGGAGGGCTGGTCATAAACCTGTGATCTTCCTGTCTCAGCCTCCCATGCGCTGGGATTACAAGCATGCACCACCACACCCAGTTTCATATGACACTTTTTTTTTTTTTTTTGCGGTACTGGGGATTGAACTCAGGGGCATTCTACCTCCGAGCTACGCCCCCAGCCCTATTTTTTATTCTTTATTTTGAAACCGAGTCTCACTAAGTTGCGGAGTGCCTCACTAGGTAGCTGAGGCTGGCCGCGAACCCGGATCCTCCGGTCTCAGCCTCCCGAATGCTGGGATTTCATATGACACTTTTAACATCACTCATTTCTATTTATTTGCTTACAAATATTCTTCTCCCCCCCACTCTACCCCAATTCCAATACATGGACATCAGGCTCCATGATGAACACGTCCTGCCCACACCCACACACTTTGAGTAGCAATCTCAAATTTAAGGTGCATGCGAATCATCTGGGAATGGAACTAGGATGCAGATTATGAACCAGCAGGTCTAGGGATGGGTTTGTGATTCTGCATTTCTATCAAGCTCCCAGGTAATGCAGTTGGCTGTTGCTGGTCTGGGGACCCTGGGTAGTAAGTTGCCAATGAACTGAATTTTGAGGTAGGAGCAGGAGGGATTTGATAAGGCAAAGGGGAGAGGAGAGGAGAAGAGACTAGGAAAAGAACATTTACAGGGCAAAGGCAACAAAAGCATAGTATTTTTCCAAAAGACACACTTCCTGAAGGTATGAGAAAAGGTGATGCATTGGAGATGTAAAATTGGCTTAACAGTGCTCTGAGCTGACTGGATCTGTTGAGTGTAAAGGGGAGGGGACCCAGGGGAGCAGGGGGCAAGGAAGTGACAGCAAGTAGACCTCTCTGAAAAATGCTTAGCTGTTTTAAGGAAAAGAGAAATGGGAAGAGGAGACCAGGGCTTACTAGAGGTTAAACTTATTTAACACTCTGAATACAAAAAGCTCGTGGATTGAGAACGTGAACATAAAGCAAAGATAAAACTGATTGTAAGTCCCCCAAAATAATGAAGATATACGACCAACGGAATTAACACATAACTGTAGGGATGAATCTGTATAGGGAGGGGACTTTTTCTTCCTTTGTGTGTGTGTGTTACTGGGGATTGAACCCAGGGGCATTTTACCTCCAAGTTACATTCCCAGCCCTTATTATTTTGTTTTGGAACAGGGTCCCATTAGGGTGCTGAGAGTCTCTGTTACTTTGCTGAGGCTGGCAAATTCTGTTGAAACCTCCCAAGTACTGTGATTACAGGCATGCACCTCCATGCCTGGCTTTTTCTTTCACTTTTAATGAAGTGTTACCTCCTTTCTTCCCATTTCAAAGGGTCGTTTCTAACTTTTCTTCTTGCTTTCCAAATCTTCTTTGCAATACATAATTGAGAAGCTAAGGTGACTTGTATTTCAATTCTAAAGGGAGAATTGTACTTTGTAAAAACTCTTTGCTTGAAAGTCTACTTCCGCCAGTCGTGGTGGCGCACGCTTGTAATCCCAGCTTTTGGGAGGCTGAGACTGGAGGATCCGGGTTCGTGGCCAGCCTCAGCTACCTAGTGAGGCACTCCACAACTTAGTGGAAAAATAAAGAATAAAAAATAGGGCTGGGGGTATAGCTTGGAGGTAGAATGCCTCTGAGTTCAATCCCCAGTACCGCAAAAAAAAAAAAAAAAAGTAAAGTCTACTTCCTATAACTTGGTATGACTATATTTTGATTCTGCCCAAGTCCATTCATATTCGGTTATTTTGTCATTGGACATTTCTTCAGTAACTCTGTCAGGAATCTCTGGAGAAACAACCAATGAGATGTATATGTGTGTGTATTTGGAGAATGAGAACGTTTCCTTCCTTCCTACCCCCACCCCCATGCTGCAGATTGAACTCAGGGGCATTCTACCTCTGAGCTGCATCCCTAGCCCTAGTTTATTTTTTACTCGGAAACATGGTTTCACTAAGTTGCTGAAAGCTTCACTAAATTGCTGAGGCTGGCTTTGAACCTGCCATCCTCCTCTCTCAGCCTCCCAAATACTGGGACTACGGGCATGCACCATTGCACCTGGCTGGAAGGCATTTTTAAGGAATTTGATCACATGATTGAGGCAGCTTGGCAAACCCAAAGTCTGCAGACCAGCAGATCCTGCTGGGGACACAGGGAGAGGAGATACTGCAGCATCTCAAGGCAGAATTCTCTCTTCCTGAGGGGCCATATCTTTTCTCTCCTAAGTCCTTCAAGTGACTGTGGATGTGCTCTACTGAGTGACTCAAATCTCATGAGTACTGCAGCTGTTGGTAATGTGGTTTTCCAAAAGTGCATCAATTCTTAGTAAAGACCAAGTGAACAATTCTGGTTAAATCTTCTCTCAATTTATCCAACAGTTGGAGAAAGTAGAATTAAGTTGTGTTTTATATAAAAGCACAATGTGTTTTTTACACAATTCCTGAAAAATTCAGCATTTACTAAAACCGTGTAAAAAACATTTTGTTAGCCGGGCGTGGTGGCACACACTTGTAATCCCAGTACTTGGGAGGCTGATACAGGAGGATCACAGGTTCAAAGCCAGCCTCAGCAATTTAGCGAGACCCTGTTTCCAAATAAAAAAAAAAAAAAAAAGAAAAAAGAAAAAAAAAGTGGGGCTGGAGTTATAGCTTGTAGGTAGAATGCCCCTGGGTTCAATCCTCACTACCACACAAAAAAAACAAACAAACAAACAAAAAAAACAACAACAAAAAAACCCCACCATATACTTTTATATAAAGCAGGACTAAATTCTCAGCTTAGACACTTATTGACAGGGTTTTCAGCTGCATGAATGTCCAGCAGAATAATTAAAGGTCACACAGGAACTGTGGGCTGTCCCACGTATTGCAGTATTTTTTTTTTTTTTTTTTTTTTTTTTTGGTACTGGGGATTGAATTCAGGGGCATTCTACCTCTGAGCTATACCCCCAGCCCTATTTTTTATTCTTTTTTTTTTTTTTTTTTTTTTTTTTTTTTTTTTTTTTTTTTTTTGCGGTACTGGGGATTGAACTCAGGGGCATTCTAACTCTGAGCTACCCCCAGCCCTATTTTTATTCTTTATTTTGAAACCGAGTCTCACTAAGTTGCAGAGTGCCTCACTAGGTAGCTGAGGCTGGCCGCGAACCCGGATCCTCCGGTCTCAGCCTCCCGAATGCTGGGATTACAAGCGTGTGCCACCACGCCCGGCTTATTTTTTATTCTTTATTTTGAAACCGAGTCTCACTAAGTTGCGGTGCCTCACTAGGTAGCTGAGGCTGGCCGTGAACCCGGATCCTCCGGTCTCAGCCTCCCAAATGCTGGGATTACAAGCGTGCACCACCACGCCCGGACCTATTTTTTATTCTTTATTTTGAAACCAGGTCTCACTAAGTTGTGGAGGGCCTCACTGGGTAGCTGAGGCTGGCCTCGAACCCGGATCCTCCGGTCTCAGCCTCCCAAATGCTGGGATTACAAGCGTGCGCCACCACGCCAGGCTCATATTGCAGTATTATTTTACCTGCCCTACCCCTACATGCCATGCCAGTAGCCCTCACCTGTCACTATCAACCAAAAATGTCCCCATATATCCAAAACACACCTGTTGAAAATCACTAACATTCACAATAAACTTGTTTCACCATGGATTATTATAAATGAGACTTTGATTAAATATAGAAAAGAAATCATATGCAGCACCAGGAAAATATTCATGATAAATTCAAAAGGTTTATTGCACCAAATGCCACAGAAAAAAAGGATCAAAATAATACATGAACTTTAAGAAAAATTTTCCACAAACATTGGTATCTATTCAGTTGATCAAAATGTAAATTCTCATCAATTTCTCTTAATGAAGCTTCAATAATAATAAGTCCCAGAATTTTTTTTTTTTTTAAGAGTACTTGGGATTAAACCCAGGAGAATTTCTACCTCTGGGCTACACCTCCAACCCTATTTTATTTATTTTGAAACAGGGTCTCATTAAGTTGCTGAGGCTAGCCTTGGACCTGTGATCCTTCTGCTTCAGCTTCCCAAGTACTAGGATTACAGGCATATACCACTATGTCTGGCAATTTTCTCCTTTTTAACAGTCACTTAAATTTAAGCATATCGCAATCTCACTTCCCAGATATACAGTTTATCAAATTTTGACATTTAAAAATTAATATTCAGAGGGGGCTGTTTGATTTAGGCAAACGTTATATTAAAATATGCCCCCCTTCCCAAGCATATTAACAAATGGTTCACATTAACTAAGAGAAGTTGAAGACTTTTTCAATTTAATGGTGAAAGTATGCAAGAACAAAATACTCCTTAAAGTACATATTAGTGGAAAAACCCAGATATTTAAAATAATTTGGAGGTCACTTTATATTCTTTATGTACAACCAATTCTAAGGAAGAGCCTAAAAAGCTACAGACTAAATTTTTATAAAATCTGAGGACCTAATTATAAGAGCCCAAACAACAGTTTAGTATCCATTTAGCAAGAGGAGAATTTCCTCCCTCCAAAAAAGTTAATTGTGAAAAATATGGTCAGTTTAAAAAGTTGCAATGTGTAAACGGCAGTTCCATGGGATGTGAAAAGATTAGAGTTACTTTCATTAAAAAACAGCACACTTCAGAAAAATGGATTGAAGCCTGTACAAAAGCTATTTAACACTGATAAAAATAAAATACTTTGGAATTATGCACAAGTATGGAAGCTACATTTTAAATTTTCATTGTCATATTTAAAACATAAACAATTACCCTTTACATTCATATCACTTATCAATTTTTAAAAAATAAAACTGCAACATGCTGGAAAGAGGTCTGTCACAGTAACATGTTACATACATCTGCTCTGTCATGCCTCTTTAGCTTACTTGTAAAAGCACGCTGCTACAAAAGTTACACTCAACAGCTAAGACTTAAAAATCCAAGAAACCCCAAAGGTGGAATCCTGTCAACTGAGGTAGATTTAATTTTTTTTTTTTTTTCTTGAGGTGGGCATGGGAGCGGGTGAGACCCCATTCTTGCTGTTCAGCCGAGACAGAATGAAGCCAGTGGGGGGGGGGGCATGATGCGTGGATGGGTGTCTCTCAACAGAATTCCAGGAGATTTTTTTTTTTTTTTCTCTTTTTCACTTTTGGGAAGAGGTTAAGACAAAGAAAACTTGAATATTAAATATTTAGAGGAGGCTTATAAAAGAGCAGCAACATTCCTGGTCTGCTTTCACAGGTGATAAGGAATCAGCTCTGATGGGAATCCTGGGCGTCACTGAGAAGACCCACATGGGACCCACCTGTCATTTCCTAATGGCATTATCCCAGAGGGAGTTTTAGAACATTAGATCGGGAGGCAAATTACATTTTTCAGACTTTGAGGAGTTGGGCTACATTTTTGATGCATGGAGTTGAGAATCAGTCATTTAAAGCTCAATTTCCCCTGTATGGGTCCAATTTTCAACACGCCACTAGGTACATATTAGACTTGAACTGATTTTGTATCAAGTTATTTTCTATGAAACCCTGGAAGGTGGTGAATGAGGCAAAGTGCCCACAACATGTAAACAAGGAAAAGGGAACTAGAGCTGAGGGGAATGCTATAAGCTGGTGCAGATGGAAAAGCTGTAACATCAGCTTTTGTCAATTTAGTCACATGTAAGGAAAAGCAAAGGCAGAGTGAGCTGAGCCACAGGTGGGGTTCATTCTCTTTCTGTAACATAACAGCAAACAATGATATCATGGAACCAGGGAATTTAAAACGCCACACTCAAGTGTTAGGCAAAAGAAAATTTTAAAAATAAGAAAAAATGGGACACAATTTTGTTAAACAAAGACATAAAAAGAAAATTAAAGATCTTCTTAAGAGCCTTGGAGTACCCAACTACTTTCACAAAAAAAAAGGGAAGGTGGCAGTTCTGATCTATTTCTAAGAAATAAGTAATATGCCCATTTTTCTCCATTGGTACAGCTGTATATTCTCTCTCAAACAATTAACTGCATTTGTAAAATAATAGATAAACTTATGTCACTGGGTGATTCGGATTAGAATTTTATCAAATATAAAATCTGAACTAAGTCTACCCCTGGAAAGCAGTTACCTCATATTCTTAGGTACAAAAGATACATGGAAAGGAACGAAGCGCCAACATTTTGCTTTACTAGACTGGCTCTTGTCTTTTACCATCAATTTTGAATTTTTGAAGGCTTTTACCTTATCCTAAGTAAAATAGCAGGACCTAATCTGTTTCATGATCAATAAACTAAGTTTCTTTAATATTAACAGAAATTGACAGTTTTTATTTTGTTTTTAAAAGTGAGCTGGAATAAGAATTATTTACTTTGGTAGGTTTTATACAACAGTCAAGTTAATTTCTGGAACAATGTTTTGAAAAGGACATGGGGACTCAAAGGTGCAGAGATGATAACGCAAACATTGAGATCATGTATGATTTGTTTCTAAATGTTCAAACTAATTGCTTTTACTAGTCATCCTGAGCTATTGCAGGTTTCATTTCCCACTGGGAGAGCTGTGTCTTTTAAGTATAAACAGTCATTTTATTAACTATTCTAGGAAGAAAGTGGCTCTGGCTGGAAGAATTTACCAACAGAAATGCTCTTGAGCTTACAGAAATAACTTTGGTAAATGGCCTCTTCTAAAAAGGCTGCTGAGTGCTCTAAAGTATTGAGATAAAACTTATGGTGTCAGACTGTATGCTTTGCTGCTACAAACTACACCTTGATGGGATTAAGATGCTACATTGATTCTTGGGTTTATTGCACCAGCAATCCATCCTACCTGTGGCTGCATCTGAAACAAGGTAAACTCGGAGGAGAAGTGAGAACAGAGGATCCCCAGAGCACTCTCTTCCCATTAGGCAATCCTCTTTCACAGCTTATGGCAAACAGCTGCTATAGCCACAGAGCTGACAAGGGCATCAGTGGCTTTCTTCATTTCACCTTTTGTAAAAAGCAAACTCCGACCTGGAATCCAAAGTCCTTGTTCTGACTCTTCTTAGAATAGCACACGACGCTCTCTCCAGTTTGCAGTGCTCATGCCTGAACTCTGAAATCTCTCCTACTGGAATGTTATGCACACTGCTTCCCTGCTTGCTCCAGAGTCACGGGTCATCATTCTGACCAACAGCACAAGGCCATCTGGGCCAAATGCTTAGTGTGTAGTGCTTACCTTTTCTCCTACTAGAAAGGCTACTCTCTCCATTAATTCCCGGGGTAACGAAGGCCTAAAGTGTTCCTGAAAATCACAAATGCCAGTTGCTGAGTAAACCTAAGTCTTCCAATGAAGCATCCACCTGAAAGTGGCAATGCAAAACCCAGGCAGATGGCCTTTGTGTCTGCTCTTCTCAGGCCTCTGACTTCACAGAGCTTATTCCATTTTCCTTCAGTTGAGAGTTTGTTTTCTTCTGAGGAAGCAACAGTCCTGAGCGTCAGCTTATAAGAGTATTTGAGCCACATACGGAGAATGAGTACTGGCGATAGCAGTCAACAGAGGCAAGTCGTTAGATTCAATTCTGAGTATTGGAAACAGAAAAGAATGGTACTTTAAAATGGCATGATTTTATAGGGAAGTATTATTCCTAGGTATCAAGCATGCTAGATTAAACTTAAACTAATGAAAAAGTAAAACAGGTGAAAAGATAGTTAACATATCCTGGGGCACACCGACGAAGGAAGCACAGGGACATAGGTGCTGCAGGTGTGCTGCACACACATGTGGATGTCAAGCTGTTCTCGCACAGGGGAAGCCACTTTTAAGTCTGGAATTCTTCTGTACTCCCTGTATGACTTCATCACACCATACTTGAAGATTCCCCATCACCTCCTTACTCCTGCAGTCGACACTCCCCAAGGCACACCAATTTTGCACCCAGGTTCAAATTAGTCTTAGGAAAATGTTGCTGGTGGCTAATTTCTTCAAAAACCTTGAAGGATTTGTTCCAACAGGTCATACAAGTTAGATCCTCACTGAGAACCTGAGCCACAACATTCTGAGAGCAAAATGACACTATTAAGAGACATCATAAGCTGGGCGTGGTGGCGCATGCTTGTAATCCCAGTACTTGGGAGGCTGAGACTGGAGGACCTGGATTCGCAGCCAGCTTCAGATACTTAGTGAGGCCCTGTTTCAAAAAATAAAATAATAAAAAATAGGGCTGGGGATGTAGCTCAAAGGTAGAATGCCTCTGGGTTCAATCCTCAATACTGCAAAAAAAAAAAAAAAAAAAAAAAAAGAGAGAGAGAGAGACATCATAAACTCAGCATGGTGGTGTATACCTGTAATCCCAGTACTTGGGAGACTGAGACAGGAGGATCACAGTTTCAGAGCCAGCCTCAGCAACTTACTGGGACTCTCAGCAACCTTATGAGATTCTCTTTCCAAATTAAAATAGAGCTGGGGGTGTAGCTTGGGTGGTGGTGGTAGAACACCCTTGGTTCAATCACCGGCAACACACACACACACACACACACACACACACACACACACACACGGGGGTGGTGGGAGAAGAAGAGAGACACATCATAGTTTCAGATGGACACAACTTTGGCTGCCTCTCAAAGGAGATGTGGACACAGAGTGTTCTCTGGCTAAATGCCAGTGTTCTCTAGCTAAGTGTTGTGGGGGAAGGGGGAGCCAGACTATTTCAGTCTGTGGAATATGCTTAATTCCTTCTTTTGAATTCCAAAAATAAAAGCAGTATCTGGCTGGCATTACTGGTGGAGATTTCTATTACTTCCTCATTAATACTACCTGTGTTACAGGAGGACAAGCTGTTCTCTATACTTTCAGTGCTGTAGGCCCTGGCTATGGGAGGAAGAGGATAAGAGAGAGAACTCAGAGACCTAGAGATGAATGTCACGGAGAAATGAGTTCTTATGATTCTTTTAAGAGTCAATTGTCAAAGTCAAGGACTAGGGAAGAGTTCAGAAATTAAGGACCACATCTAGCAGTAAGAAACCTTATGAGGCAGGATTATAGAATGAGACTGGTAGAGAAACAAACAAAAACTAAGTGAAAAAGAAAATAAAGAGATCTATTGCAAATTAACCACAAAAGCAGATGCCTCAAAAGGGAAAAATATCTTTTAAGAAAAAAATTTAAAAATATTTTAAGAGCACACCTGTAATTCCAGTACTTAGGAGGCTGAGATAGGAGAGTTGCTTCAAAACCAGCCTCAGCCACTTAGCAAGGTCCTCCACAACTTATTTAGACACTGTTTCAAAATGAAAAATAAAATAGGACTGGGGGTGTAGCTCTTGGGTTCAATCTCCAGTACCACTACACAAGAAAAAAAAAAAAAAAAAAAAAAAGGAAGAAAAATGTGTGATAAGAAAATATTAAGAGCTGAATTAAATAGCCAGTTATATCCTGGGTGTGAAAGATAAAACGTCTTGATAAGAATGCATAGGCCTTAGTTTTTTGTTTTTTCAGTACTGGGGATTGAACTCAGGGGCATTCTACCTCCGAGCTATACACCCAGCCCTGTTTTTTATTCTTTATTTTGAAACAGGGTCTCAGTAAGTTGCGGAGTGCCTCACTAGGTAGCTGAGGCTGGCTGCGAATCCGGATCCTCCAGTCTTAGCCTCCCAAATGCTGGGATTACAAGTGTGTGCCACCATGCCCGGCTTGGCCTGAGTTTTAAAATAATACTTTGATTGGCAGGCTTAATAGAGTACTTAAAGACTGACACTATAAACATAGTATTTTCTTACTCCAAGATAAGGAATTGTCACTAGGGATAAAGGGGACAATTCCCCATTGGACAAAATGTCTTCTTTGTTCATGACTGATAAACTAAGCATAGTAAAACAAGCCAGAATTTATTCTAGAGAAGTTAGAGCAAATATCCTCTGGGAGATGGGAATGTATTAATACTAATGTAAGTCTCCTCTGTAGTGGGCTTATAATAAAAGGGGGGAAAAGGACAATTGACACATGCAGGCAGCTCCTGGAGGCACCTGTGAATCCTCCTCTGGAAGTGAGATGTGAAACATAAGCTGAGAGCTTGTAACTCTGGTTCTTACTGAATTACTAGAAATGGACAGAGTGGGATTAAATCTTCTCATTTAAGGGTAAAATAATCAGGGAAAAGACAATATCATCAGTCCAAAGTTCCATAACTGGGATTGAGGATGTAGCTCAGTGATAGAATGCTTGCCCAGCATGCTCAAGGCCCTGGGTTCCATCCGTAGAGCCACACAAAAAACAAAACAAAACAAACAAGGAACATGCCATTCACTGAGGAGTTGCAGAGGCCCACATCTGAGGGACCCCAGGAACTTCGATGGGTTACCTGGGCCTGCAGGTTGAAAGCGGCACAGACTAAACAGGTCAGAGGGTAGAATGAGAGGGTCAGGCCCATGGCAAAGAGAAGTGGCGGCACTTAGCAGAACTCACCCCAGCACAACACCTAATTCTTTCACGTGGACTCGAGTGTGTCCCCGAAGATACTCAGACAGCATTTTACTCTTAAGGTACATCTCCTGTAGTCTGTCTTCAAGATGCATGATGCACTGTGAAGCCAATAACATTTACATGAGGGCTGGAATTCAATATTATAAGAGTTAGAATTCTTTTAATTCATTTCTAAGTACAGAGTTATACTCTCACATTCTTTTAAACGGACTTGAACTATAAGCCATTGCAAACTCCACTAATAGTAGGTGTGAGAATAGGTTTTTGTAGCTGGGCTTGGTGGCCAGGCCTGCAATTACAGTTCATGCAAGGCTGATACAGGAGGTTCACAGATTAGAGGCCAGCCTCAGCAATTTACCAAGACTCTGTTTCAAAATAAAATAAGGCTGGGAGTGTAGCTCAGAGCTACAATGCCCCTGGGTTCAACCCCTAGTACCACCCCCACCGTACATTAATCCCTATTAAGATTTCCATTCTAGTGTTTTGTGGGGTTTGTTTTTCGTGCTGGGGATTGAGCTAACCCTTAGCTCCATTTTATTTATTATTTTGAAACCAGGTCTAAGTTACTGAGGAACTTAGAATGCCTGGCTTTCCATTCTGCTTTTTTTGTGTGTGTATGGTACTAGGGATTGAAATCAGGGCATTCTACCTTTGAGCTACACCCTCAGTCCTATTTTTTATTTTTTGTGGAGGGCCTCACTAAGTAGCTGAGGCTGGCCACGAACCTGGATCCTCCTTGTTTCAGCCTCCCAAGTACTAGGATTACAAGCATGAGCCACCATGCCCAGATCCATTCTAGTATTTTTATTTTTTATATATATATATTTTTTGCGGTACTGGGGATTGAACTCAGGGGCATTCTACCTCTGAGCTATACCCCCAGCCCTATTTTTTATTCTTTATTTTGAAACCAAGTCTCAGTAAGTTGTGGAGTGCCTCACTAGGTAGCTGAGGCTGGCCAAGAACCCGGATCCTCCGGTCTCAGCCTCCCGAATGCTGGGATTACAAGCATGCGCCACCACGCCCGGCTCATTCTAGTATTTTTAAAGGAACTTAGAATGCCTGGTTTTCCATTCTAGTATTTTTTTAAAAAGCATTTCTATATAGTTGAAATCATTTTAAAATTACTAAATTCTTGCTTTTTGAGAACTAATAAAATGTTAAGAATTCCTTATTGATGCAATTTTTATGGCTGTATAAGTCCTGAGAATGTGGATTTGCCATAAGTTATATGACCACATAGCAATTTGCATTTTTCTTATAAGCAATTTTGTAAAGAACATCTTTGTCATTGTTTTTTTCCCCTATATCTTGGATTTTTTTTTTTTTTTTTTGGCCCAATACATTCCCAGTAGAATGACTAGAACAAGGTCATTTTGAACTTTCTATGTTGCTTTTCAGAACATGTTGCCTATCTTTAACTAGGTCTTTCATAACAATAAAGGAAAGGCAATTACTTTCAAGACATCTTTACCCTTGAAATTGTGTCCAGCTTCAGTTTTTAGAGAATAGCAACCATCTGTGTCTTTCACCAGAGGCAAATGCTTTTGCACTTGGCAGGCAGAGCCACCCCAGCATCTTCAGTGAGACATCTGATGGCTTTGGCAAGGGCAATTCCATCATACACAGTTTTCCTCTAGACTACTAGGCCTGTTATTTCAAGGTAAAAAGATTACCAGATGCATTTGAAAATGCTGATCTTGACCGTCTGTGCTGGTCAGTGACATGGAAAAAGTATCTGTTAGAGATTCAATCTTTTCAGTTTCTCATTGGCCTAAGATCTTAAATGCACCATGTGGAGGGATGAAACACAACCCCTATGTGACTAAGTAATAATCAAAGCTCCTAAAGAGGACTTCACCGGCTCTCATGTGAATGTTCTTCCAAGTTCACAGTGAAGTGATGAAGACATCTCCTCTGTGAACTTTCAATTCCTTGTGGAGTGAAAATACTGTTTTAAACTGGGTGTGGTGGTGCATGCTTATAATCCCAGTACCTGGGAGACTGAGACCAGAGGATCACAGATTCACAGCCAGCCTCAGCTGCTGAGGCCCTCTGCCACTTAGTGAGACCCTGTTTCAAAATAAAAAATAAAAAATAGGGCTGCAGGTGTGGCCCAGAGGTAAAATACACCTGGGTTCAATCCCTAGTACTGCAAAAAAAAAAAAAAAGTTTTTAATAAGAGCTATAAGATATTAAAATGAATATTCATATTATGTTGAATTCTTTGTTTTAAAATAGTTAATTTACAATGTTTTCACTGTCTACATCAAAAGCATATGATGCAGTGTGGAACTCTTATCTGGGAATGTATATTAAATACAAAATCAAAGTACTTAGGAAAAAAATTTAAAGTCTTGATTATCAAATAGAACCGTACTGAGTTTGTTTTCTTCTCCTCTTTTTGGAATTTTATTCCTAAAATGGATTTCTTCTTTTTTTTGTGTGTGTGGTACTGGGGATTGAACCAAGGGGCAATCTACTTTCGAGCTATGCCCCCAGCCCTATTTTTTGTTCTGAAACAGGGTCTTGATAGTTGATGAGAGTCTCACTACTTCCTGAGGCTGGCTTCGAACCTGTGGTCCTCCTGTCGCAGCCTCCCAAGTACTGGGATTACAGGCATGCACCACCATGCCTGGCTCAACTTTTAACTTCTAAAAATTTAAATAGATACTTTCTCCTTTGGTATTATAGGCCCTAATCATACATGCTTTATTCAAGTGATGTTGAAGAATTTTAAAGTGCAGTTGAAATTTTCTTTTATGTTACTTTTGTTATTCTTATTAATATGTTATTCTTCTTATGAAGTGGCCAACCATACTTGCATTCATTTCTTTTTTTTTTTTTTTTTTTTTTGCGGTACTGGGGATTGAACTCAGGGGCATTCTACTGCCGAGCTATACCCCCAGCCCTATTTTTTATTCTTTATTTTGAAACAGGGTCTCACTAAGTTGCAGTGTCTCACTAGGTAGCTGAGACTGGCCTCGAACCTGGATCCTCGGGTCTCAGCCTCCCAAATGCTGGGATTACAAGCATGCGCCACCACGCCCAACCCATGCTTGCATTCATATGAAAAAGAATTAGCTATTATACCACACTTGAGTATCTTTCCAAAGGGGTTGAAACCAGAGAACTACAGCAATATATATATGCACACCCATGTTCACAGCAGCACAATTCACAATAGCCAAATTATGCAACCAACCTAGGTATCCATCAACAGATGAATGAATTACAAAATTATGGAATATCCATACAATGGAATTCTACTCAGCAATAAAGAACAAAATTATGTCATTTGCAAGAAAATGGAATGACCTGGAGAACATTATGTTAAGTGAGATTAGCCAGTCACAAAAAGTGAAGGTGCATATGTTCTAATATACACAAGCTAGGGAGCAATGGGAACACCAGAGGGACTCCAGATAACAGAGGAGAAACCTCAGTGGAACCAGGGAGGTGGTCTAAGGAAAGGGGAAGGGGAAGAGTGAGGTTCATTGATGGACTCTGTGTACATATGTGAAAATACCAATGTCAATCTCAGTACTCTGTATGGGGAAGGGGAGGATGGGGAGGGAACCAGGCAGGGAGCCACCAAGTGCTGTGTGCATGTATGTCACTGTCGACATGATTTACATTATAATGTGGGACTATAATGCACCAATAAAAGCATAAAAAAAGAATTGGCTATGGAGCCGGGCGTGGTGGCGCACGCTTGTAATCCCAGCATTCGGGAGGCTGAGACCAGAGGATCCAGGTTCGCGGCCAGCCTCAGCTACCTAGTGAGGCACTCCGCAACTCAGTGAGACTCTGTTTCAAAATAAAGAATAAAAAGGGGCTGGGGGTGTAGCTCGGAGGTAGAATGCCCCTGAGTTCAATCCCCAGTACC